>PVHP010000750.1:94568-129319 GCA_004024765.1 Zapus hudsonius
ACACACACACACACACACACACACACACACACACACACAGAGAGAGAGAGAGAGAGAGAGAGAGAGAGAGAGAGAGAGAGAGAGAGGAGGTTTTTTTACATTGTGCACGTAATGTGAGGTTTTCAACCATGGTATCAATATGATTATCACTTGGGGTGGCAGCAGGAATTCTGATTATCACTGTTACTAAATACTCCTCATTCTTTGTCCTGCTAGAACAGGATGGGCAGCAAGATCCACTTTGTGCCTTCTTAGAAGGAAGTGTTATTGTGACTTAGGACTCATTACCATTTCTTAGAGGGACTGCCTTAGGGCAGTACCACTTACTGAACTATTCTGAGGCTGAAGGAAGTGGAAAACCATGGCAACCAGATGTAGGGTGTGATTATTTGCCTCTGACCTGGCAAAGTGTTGGGTTTAACAAAAGAAGCTTAATAGAAATGCTCAAATTGACCCTTCTCATCACTGGGCTGCTTTGAGCCCAATCAGTCTCTCATTATTATCAGAGGGATTCGAGCGAAGGCAGCCAGATCGTAGTTTTCATAATCACTTCTTGAGCCAAATGTAATTTGCAATTTGTAGTATTGTATTATGAAACAATAATACATTAGAATGAACAGAGCAAGAATTAGGAGCATGGCAGTGCGAAAGGACCAGGGAAGGGGCTGTGAGAAAGGGACCCTCAAAGTCCCTCAAAGTGGACGTGACTAATTCCATTTCCAAAGGAGGCCCTGAGTGGAATCAGAGTCATACATTGCTTTGCTAGGTTTAAGTACATGGGAAAGTGAATGGACATGTGTGTGTGTGTGCGTGTGTGTGTGTGTGTGTGTGTGTGTGTATGTATGTGTGTGACGCAAATTACCATAAAGTTGGGTAGTTAGAGGAGAAGCAAAATATAATTTGCATATTATTTGCATTTAGATGTTAGGGGTTGCTGGGTTAGTATGGTTTGATTACCTGTGTGAGTATAATATGAAACAAAAAATCCAAGGTGTAACAAGCTTATAAAAACCTGGTATGGAGTAGTAACTATTAATTGACCTCTTTCTACAAAAAGCCATAGAAGCCTGCCTGTGGTCCTCGGGCCAGCCATTGGCCGGGGCTCCAGACTCATCATGGGGTAAGGATGGCGCTCTGATATGCATTCATCTTGAGTTTATAAAGATCACTCTGTGTGCTTTATTCCCTTTTATGAAGCTCAGATTTTATGTGCTTTATTTGTTATTTTGTCCTCTACATCTGTAACGGGACAAAAACAAGGTGCTTTCTAAACCCAAAGTCCTGAGTTCATGTCTGTAATTAACCAAAGAGTTGGCAATTCAGACTAGTGAATGATTTTAAAAACATCACACTTTATTCAAATGTTACATGGATGTGAGGAAGGGAAAATGACCCAGAAATCAAGAAAAACTTCAACACATGATCCAGGGGCCCATGTGAAGGATCATCACCAAAAAACATAAAAAGAGGGTTTTAAAAGACATGTACATTCAAAAAGAGATGAAAAACAAAACCAGTAATAAAAAATCTTTCTCCTCTGCCCACCCTCACAGTTCTATGCTGCCGAGGTAAGAAGAGAATACTCTTACCAGAAGGGAAGACAGGTGCGAAGTCAGCTCAGGAGTCCCAGAGAAAGGACTCAGTTTCTCCTTGAGTTCAAGTTAGAGTTTGTGTGCCAGATGTGGCAAAGGTATGACAAAAGAGCCCTCCCTTGGGGCTGTCCCTGCCTACAAAAAAAGCCATCTAATTAACCCCTCCCAGATCTTTGGAGTTTACAAGATATTTAAGTCAAAGTTGATTCTGCGTTGACTTCCCCTCCACCCCATCACCTTTAATTTGAAATTTCTCAATTGTTTCAATATTTCCTTGCCCCACACCCTCCTAAAAGGGTTTCTGGAGTGTCAGCTTCCCAGGCCTGCCAGTTCATCCTTGGTAGCTAACAAAGGCAGTGCAGGGTTAGGGTCTCCTGCAGTCGCTTTGGGGGACTGTTAAAAAGATGCACCATCCATTAAGGGCCTGTTGTGCATCTAAGGAAGGCCGTGGTAGCATGGCTCCGTCCACACTGCTTTTTCTTCCTTAAAGACATCACTTCCCTGCCTGCCAAGCAACACAGATTTAGTTTATTAAATCAATCAGACTAGCACTGATGAAACTGTACACAATCAAATAATGACTCTCAAGTTTTTGAATTTCGTTTTTAAAAACACCCCTGCCACCTTCCAGCAACTGAAAACTGCGCCCTGTCTCACAAAGCGCTGTCAAGCTGTCTTGTTCCCTTTCTCTCGGGCTCCCTTCTCATCATTGTTGATTACCAAGATGCTTTTTTTTTTTTTTTTTTTTTTTTGCCTAAATAGGAGCTTTCTGCTTTTTCATAATCAGCCTCCTCTTCCCTCATCTTCTCACATTTCTACAGTCTACTGCTGAGCAAATCAGTGCACTTTCATGGTAACGATTTCTCAAAATGTCACTAAACTATGTACGATCACATACAGGCAGGACATACAAGAAGTGACATTTTATTTTTCCTTTTCCCCATTTCTAAAATGGAGACGGGAATACAGAAACTGTGGCTAGAGACCTCAAGCGGACCGCTACCAAAGTGAGCGCATGCCGGGCAGTCCTTGCTCTGTGACCTCTGAGTGGGCGCTGACCTTTGGACAGGCTTCTGCCAGTATTTACCCATGTAGGAACGGGTGAGTTTAACATGTAGAGTATCACCGCAGTGAGAAGCGTTGGCAGTAGGACTGGGGAGATGGCTCAGTATAAAGCACTTGCCTTGCAAGCATGAGTTTCCTGAGTTTGGATCCCCAGAATCTACTTTAAAAGCCAGACACTGTAGTATGAATCTATAATCCCAGCAGGCCTGTGGTGAGGAGAGAGGTGGAGACAGGAGAGCCCACGGAAAGTCATGGGCCAGCTCACCTGGTGAACTTGGCAGTTAACTTGAGTCCTTGCCTCAAGAAAGGTGGAAGGTGATGATAACATCAGAGGTTGTCCTTTGACCTCACAGACTCCCTGATGTGCAGGTGCCTGTACACACTCGCTCGCTTGTGCAAGTGGTACCCGACAAGTGGGTGATGTGGTCCATTTTTATGGTCCTTTCTAGTGGGTAGGAGAAGAGCTCTCTGGACCCACCCTTCAAATTCTGGGTCTTTATAAACACCTTTGGAACGGTGTCTCCTGGGCCTCTGGTGCTACTGGCAATGCAAGGTTTTGTCACATGTATTTAAACAAAGACTGTATTAGGCACCTGCTCCGACTGCCTTTGTCCCTGTCTTTGGGAAGTCTGGCTGAGTGGGAAGAGTCTTGGCATCACCTCTCACTTGTACCATCTGCTAAGGGTCATTAGGTTCCCCTGTGCTTCCCACCCGAGGGAGGCGTCTCCTGATGGGGATAACAGCGGTTCCCTCACAGGCCAGTGTGGGAACCAGCGAGATAAAGCACATAATAAGGATCCAATCAATTCCAGTTAAATGTAATTATCTAATCAAAAGCACTCATCGGCTGCTCAATTGTCTCAGTGAGGAATCGCACAACGTGAACTTCACAGCTCTGGAATTTCATTTTCTCTAAAGAGTATCCAAGTTCAGACCTACTGAGATATCTTAGAATAGTTATGAGGTGACCTAACCTCCAGTCTTAGCCTGCAGTGTGACTCCCAGTACCTCCAGGGCCTCAGTTTCTTTTTCTGTCAAGCAGTGATGGGCTGGGAGACTAAAGCTTTGCTTCTCAGTAACCTAATATTTGTCTTCAATGCCTGGGGATAAGAATGCAAAAAAAAAAAGTCTAGAGAGATATATGAGTAGAGTTCTTTTTCTTTACATAAAAATCTAAGTGAGGGTTTTAAAGATGAGCTTTTAATTGTGTTAGAGAGATTAGAGTGGTAAATTAAGGGATGTTATCACACCAAGAATGTGAAAAAAATGATAGTAACAAAATCAACTGAAAATGGTTTCCTAGAGCAATAGGGGTTCAAAACAACTGAGGAAAATGATGACCTTGAGAGCTATAATGAAATGACGTGGCAAGCTCATGGTTTTGCTTTTGACTGAGGTAGACACAGTATTCAGGTCCCATAGAGAACTTCACTGGGACACAGGAAGTCACAGGAGAGGGGACATGATTGGGGTATTGGCCCTGGTTCACTGGGCAGCTGGTACCTCTCTGGGATCTTTAGGGCGACTGGCAGCATTGTCGCTGCAGGCCGTGGTTAAAGGCAGTGCACAGTGGCTGTAAAGAACAACTGGAAGATTGCCGAAAGAGGAAGTGAATTTACAGAAAGAGGAAGTGATAGAATAAATCACATTTATATTGAAATGGACAAAATCCAGGAGAGAATATAAAATCTCAGGCTTGGTTGGGTTCCCCAGTGCAGTGGGCTGTTGGTGGAGGTAGCTGATGCCAAATTCATTTTTAAAAATATTTTTCTTTATTTAAGACCAAGAGAAAGAAAGGGGGAGGATGGAAAGAGAGTGTGTGTGTATATGTGTGTGTGTGGTGGGGCTCAACGGGGCCTCCTGTTTGCTGTCAACAAACTCCAGATTCATGTGCCGCTTTGTGCATCTGCCTTTATATGAGTTTGGGGGAAATCAAACTTAGGACATTGGGCACTGGAAGTAAGTGCCTTTAACCACTTAGCCATCTCTCTAGCCCTCTAAATTCATTTAATTTATCTTTTTGATAAACTATTACATTTATTCAGGGATGTCAGGAGAACGAGGGAAAGTCCACAAGCCATGAGTCCATGTAGGAGTTGAGCATGGACCTAGAAGAAGCATGAAAAGGGATTTAGAAAGACTTTAGAGAGGACAGGAGAATAAAAGTACACAGAGCTCCTGCATGTGGAAGGCAGGAGGAGGTAGGGAGCCCACATTAAAGTAGGGATGAGGGGGGTGCTTACCAGAGCAGGGGCCTGGAAGTTCAGGAGAGGTGAAAAGCCAACAAGAGCCCTAAATTCATTTTTGATCCATTTACCTTCTCTTCTGCAGGCAAGCATAACACTTAACCTGTCACATTTCTTAGGGTAAATAGATAAGTATTGTAGCAAAACCCTCCCTAGTCATAAGATCTTGGTAATTAGCACTGAGAAATACCAGATTTCAGTGACATTTCAGTTGGGCTTTTGGAAGAAAATCTTATTGTAAAACTTATTCTTCAAAGTCCACAATAAATTGGTTCTGGAAATCCTGTCCCATCTATTTTTAGATATGTCAGCATATTTTCTTAAACTTCCTTTTTACTGTATCATGTTTTTAAATATAGGGAAAGCCCTTTCATTATAAAACCAATCATATTTTATCTATAGCAGCATGCTGTGTTATCATCCAGCATAATTTTTCTAAAGACTTCTAATTTTAGTAGTGGTAGAAATATCACAGTTTAAATGGCAAAATATTTCAGCAGTATTTATACTGCTTGACTGAAAACCAAAGTGATGATTTAATAGCAAGGGAAATTTTGCAGGAGTTAATTTTTAATGGTAGTGCTTTCTGATGGTCACAAAAGAGTGTGGCCATCCTTGTGGTTAGTTTTATTTACTTATCTTTATTAAATAAATTTATTAATTGTTAATAAGTAGAAATGCTGTATGAACTAGTTTTTTGTTGGTACCCCTATTTCTCTCCTTCCTGCCCCCAATCCACTGAGGGCCCTCCTTAGTGAGATTGCTAGAATGCTCCATGGGATGGAGGGCTATAGATTATATAAGCAGTAGCCAGTTTTTTGTTTTTTGTTTTGAAGGAAGCAATGACTCTAGGTGCATGTGCCACTTTGTGCATCTGGCTTATGGATCCTGGGGAATTGAACCTGGGTTGTTAAGGGCTTCAACCACTGAGCCATCTCTCCAGCCTTTTTTTTTTTTTTTTTTTTTTTTTTTTTTTTTTTTTTTTTGCCTTTCTCAGGCATCAGCCATGGCCCACTTCAGGCAGGCAGGCAGCAGTGACTCCATGCATCACGCCATAGAACAACCCTTTTAACAGATGACTTTGAATTAGGTGTGAGGAAAGCCACGTGTCTTATAAATGTTACAATCTGCTTTACGCAGATTAATGGGGCCCACCCAGAGACCTCAAAAGCAATTTTCTTCATAGCAGTTAGAGCTTTATGAACTCTATATTTTTTCTTTTAATCTTCTATTTTTCAAAGGCATTCTGCTGTGTTAATATGTTCTCAAAGATGGCTAACGATTTTTTTTCTGTTGTGCTACTGCATATGCCTTCTCTGCTCAACACCCATTGGTCTTGTACTTGCTAGGTAGACTAGACTGTTCTTGAATTTATATCCCTGCAGCCTGGGCCTCCAGAGTGCAGGATGTCGTGCTTATGCTACCATGCCCAAGTCACTGGGCCCGGCTAAGTAGAAGAGGTTTGGTTTTGTTGAGTTTCTTGTTTGTTTTTGTTTTGCTAGAGTGTGCATGTAGGTCCCTTCCTACAGAGTCCATTCTTTCCACCACTGTGTTTTGCCTTTGTGTCCATCTGGTACCAGCTATGGTGGCCCACACCAGTAATCACAGCATTGGGGAAGTAGAGGCAGGCAGATCACTGGAGCTCTGGATTAGTGAGACCCTGACATAAGAAAATAAGGTGGTGGACAGCAATAATAATAATAATAATAATAATAATAATAAGACGCTCAACGCTGACCTTTGGCCTCTACATGTAGATGCTTGCTCACGCATCTACCCGTATGTAAAAACACACATACATTCACACCCCCAAACCTGGACATCTGTCAGTCATTCATCCCTGGCTTGTCAAAGATGACTGTAAAAGTAATTTACTCTTTCCAGGCTTTACAAGCGTTCACTATTAAAGGACTGGCTTCAGAGTCTGATAAATGGCTTCAGTCATATCCCTGACTGAGTGGCCATGTGTAGCTGAAACTTTCCAGGGATACCCCATTGCCTTTCCGGGAAGAATTAAGCAGCTGATCCATGGAGAAGCAGGCTAGGAGATAGTCATAATTAGAATTAATTTGGATGTAGATATATTTTTCCCCATTTTTTAATCTCTAGGATGGTTGGCATTTTTTTTCACTTACAGTCTTTGTTTCATTCTGTCAAGAAAATTAGAGCTAAGGGATTCACTTGTTACATAGTTAAAATGTAAGATTATACTGTTATTTTATACTAGGCCTCTAATGAAACCATATAATTTATTAATTAAAGCAAGCATAAAGGGAAATGTCCAAATATTAACCTATAAACATTATGTCTCTGATTTTTTTGCTTTTTTCATGCCTTAATTTTGACTGAACACTAGAAAGGGTAGTGTTTTATAACAATTTGAAAATAAATTTATAACTAATAGTAATTGTGGTTGGTAGGAGCAGTATAGGAAATGAATTAACATTTCTTTACAAGCCCAAGAGAAAAACACATTTTTGAATAAGAATAAGAATTCTATTTTTTTTTAGTTTTAATCATATATAATATATGTAGGCAAATAAAAAGTTAAATTTATCTATGATTCTTGATGAACAAATAGAAATTTTCTTCAGATTCCAGGACCAAGACCATTTCTGTCAAAAACACTGTAACACAGGTAAACTCAGAGTCAATTTGGAGCTGAAAATAGCTTAGCTGTTTTAAAAATAAAAATTGGTTGTAGCTCAGTGATTGAATATTTGCTTACCAGGTGTGATACCTGAGTTCAAAACTAGACAGTCAACCAATCAGTTTTTCCCAATAATATCAATTCATAGTACAGATACACATAATCTCCTTAAATAAGAGGAAAATGAGTCCCTGTGGCAACCATATATCATTTGAAAGACAGTTATTAACACTTAACGGGTTAAAATCATTTGCTTTCACAAATACCTAATTATGAGTGAATACAGCAGGTTAATATTTGAACTTGGACTTTTATGGAAGTTAGAATTTCATACCCTTTAAACATCCAGCTACACTAAATTACCAAATTTTCAGGGTAGACATTGCATCTCCTGACTGACACTCAGCCTGTCTAGTACAACACCATTCTCCATGTTTTCAGCACTGTGGATCCAACCCCAGCTTCATGTTTGCCAGCTGAGTTGCATCCGAGCCCACATTGTGAACTCCCCCAGCATGGCTGGCTCCCCTGCTTCCCGAAGATCTATGCTCTAAGTGGACTTCTTGACCACTCTGTGTCAAATGCAAGTGCCCCGCTCACCTTGTCCCTCTTTCTGGTGGGGATCTGTTTTTCCACAGGGCCGGCCGCTGTGTTCGCTCTTCTTTCCTCCTACTCTGTGATCCACACTGCATCATCCCCAAAGCAAGCTTGGACGAAAGCTCGAGACAGGCAATGACTTGTTGTGTCCTGCTTACCTTACCACGTGGATGTAGCTCAGTGCCTTAACGAAATCAGCTCTCACTGCAGAGGAGACAATAGCTTTTTGTGAATGAATGGACATCATGTTTTAGACCTTGTCTCCTACTGAACGATATTATTTCTGTTTGTTCTTTCATTTATTCATTCACGCTATAACACTTAACTTTATTTGTAATGCTTAACTTTCAGGCGTTACTGATGTCTTGATGAAAAGAAAACACAGTCCTTTCTTTACCTTTAATACTTTATATATGCTTGTTTAAAATCTCCGTACATATTTTATTTCTTCTCTGAGACATCTAGTGATGTCACAATATCCCCGGCCAGCTGGTCTTTTCTTTCTTTTTTTCCAAAATATTTTTATTTATTTATTTATTTATTTGACACAGAAAGAAAAAGGCAGTGAGAGGGAGGATGGACATACCAGAGCCTCCTGCCACTGCAAATGAACTCCAGATTCATGCGCTGCTTTGTGTGTCTGGCTGACATGGGTGTTGGGGAATCAAACGCTGGCCATTAGGTATTACAAGCAAGTGTCTTTAACCATTGAGCCATCTCTCCAGCTCCCAGGTGGTCTTTTTTTTTTTTTTCAAGGTATAGTCTCACTGTAGCCCAGGCTGACCTGGAATTCATTATGTAGTCTCAGGGTGGCCTCAAACTCATGGCAATCCTCCTACCTCTGCCTCTGAGTGCTGGGATTAAAGCATCTGCCATCACACCTGGCCCAAGTGGTCTTTTCATAGAGGAAAAAAACAGCAGCAGCAACAGGAACGAGTCCAGAGCAAGTTGGAGGTGTCTGGGACCTTTTTAATACTAGCAAAGAATAAAGTGATGTTTTCTTAAAGAGCCCCAAGGTCAACAGCCATCCCCAATGGTATATAGACTTTGCTGAGTTATGTATGTGTTCATTGTATGTGTTTTTTGATCAGATAGGGATTTCCAAGTCAAAGATGGCACGTCTCACCATCAGTTTTCATGGGACTTAGGAGAGTGTTTGAGGAGAATGCCCCAAAGCATTCAATTTAATAAGCTGCATGTATTATGGCATTGTATATTATCTTCTGTGTGTTAAACCTTGCAAACATGGCCTTCTTGTCAGTTTTTAAACTATGATGAATGTTTCCAATAAACCTAGCCGTGAAAATAAGCGTAGTTCTTTTTTGAGAGATTATTAAGTAGATTCTTGTGAATTATCAGTCTTTATTTCTAAAAGAAACTCACTTCATTGAACATCTTTTTGCTTCTGGCACCTGAAGTATTTGGCATATAGTCTATATATTGTTATTTGTTGTGTGTATTTTTTTTTCATGAGGATAAACTACAAGTGTTTTTTGTTATTGTTTTTGAGACAGGGTCTCATGTAGCCCCATCTAGCCTTGAACTCACTATATAGTCAAGGATGACTTTAAACTCCTGGTCCTACTGCCCCCACCTCCTGAGAGGATTATAGACAGTACCACCATGCCCGGTTTATTCAGCACAGGCTTCCTGCATGCTGTGCAAGCCCCCTACCACCTGAGCTGCATCCTCAGCCCTCGTAAGGATAAACTGCAAGTCTTGTTCAGCTTTGGTTTTATTTTCCAAAAGGAAAAAAAAAAGAATGAGGCCATTTTCTCAAAGAGAAAATAAAATAAATTGAAAATGATAAAAAAAACTCTGAACATGATCGATATTAACTGCAGGAGACCTTTGGGCAGAATTTCCAAGAAGCTAACGTGTCACTGAACACGTGTCTTTCACGTGAAGGGAAGAAAGCTCACTCTGAATATATGAACAAGTTAGGATTTTTTGATGTCAACAGGTTCGGCAAACATCGAAAAGATGAGAAGATGGAGAAAACGGGGAGAATAAAGCTGCAGGATTCTTTCACGTCGGAAGAGGACAGGATGCGGATGCAGCAGGAGCAGGAGAGGTAGGACCTGGCCAGGGACACAGAGCTCCGTTCTTAAAGGGAAAGTCCTTTCCACTTTGGCATTTTCATTGGATGGTTCTGGGTTAAATGTGATGCAAAGAAAGACGAGATGAAGAACGAACTTTTATATTTATTTGAACGTAAGAAATGAATGTTAATGGTTTCAGTTAAGATTTTTTATGTAGTAGGTAAGTCTTAATACTGAATTTGTGGTTTTTACTTGTTTGGTTTGTTTATTTTTTTATTTTTGAGACAACATCTCACTATGTTGCCCTGGCTGGCCTTAAACTTGAAAACTTGGCAATGATCCTCTTACCTCTGTCTTGTGAGTGCTAAAATTGCAGGCATGAGCCACTATGCCCAACTCATGCTTTTTGTTGTTGTTGCTTTGGACAGAACTTTTCAAAAAGTGTATTTATTTGGGAGGAGAGAAAGTGAGTGAGAGTGGGTATGCCAGGGCCTCTTGCCATTGCAGCTTTGTGCATCTGGCTTTATGTGAGCACTGGGAAATCAAACCCAAGCCAGCAGGCTTTGTAAGCAAGTGCCTTTAAGTGCTAAGCCATCTCCCTAGCTTGACATGACATTTTAACATCACAAAATATATTTAAAATCACGCCACGTTATTCACTTATGAGTATAGGATATTACTGGTCTATAAATAGAAATGGAGTTTTAAATGTTTTTAAGTTAGCATATAAAGTAATGGCTTTATGACATTTTTCACACTTTGTTATTATCCTCCTCCCTCACTGCCCCCTTCCTTTCGTGCTGGTCCACTACTGCCCCCCAGTGAACCTCCAATTTCTTCATGTATTACTTTTACTCTCCTCCCTTAAAAATCACTTCCTCCCTTCTCTCAGTCCGGTTTTAAAGCTTGAGGTTTTTGTATCTCATTTTAAGTATCTCATGACTCAGAGGAAGCATGCAAGGCTGCCAGCTTGTCCTTCCTGACATGACGTTATTCTTCATTCTCCTCTGTCAGTAGTTGCACATTTTCCATGGGAATTTTCTTCCACATTTTCCAGAATCATCACCCAGCGCTAAGTTTAGTCCATGTCCAGACCCCCAAGTTATATGAATTAGAAGAGTTACTCTAAACAGTCACTTAAACCGCCTTTGATGAGTGATTAGAACTCCCAGGGGATGAGGAGTTTGCAGACATACAGTGAGTTTCTCTGTGTCTGCACAAGTCATTTTCTGAGCACCCATGGTAAGGGGCTTTCAATAGCTTGGGAGCAAAGTGAGCTTCAGCCTGATTGTCAAGGTTCTATAACTAGGTTTTGTCCATAGGTAGGGATACCACCCAGGATCTCTGGGGTCAAGTACAACAATATCTTATTTTTCTAGAGGTGGGATGTGTCTGCTTTATGTTTGGGAATGAATGAAAAAGCTGAAACCAATAGCCTTTGACTTTTTTTGGAGGGGGTGGTCTGTTTTTTTTTTTTTTTTTTTTTTTCAGTTTTGTTTTGTGATGTTGGGGATTGATCAAACCAGAGCCTCATACAAATCAGAGCTTCAAGAAAGCACCCTACTGGTGAACTGTACCCCTAGCCCAACAGTTCCTTTAAAGCAGATTGATATTGGGTTCTTTTTTATTCATCTCTTGCTTTGGTTTTATTTTGAATAGAATAGTTTCCCTATTATCTGTTACTTTGTAGAATGTAAAATGCACATGTGGGAAAAACATGGAATTTTAACGGATGAGGCAAGTCTGGGTTATCTTGCTGGTTCTTTCCCAACATAATTATTTATTTGTCTGCCTGTCTATTTCTATCATCTGTCTGTCTGTCTGTCTGTCTGTCTGTCTGTCTGTCTGTCTGTCGTTGACAGTACTACAGATGGATCCTGGACCTCACACAGCTAAGAAAGCGCTCTGCCATTGAGCTGAACATCTGGTGTTAGATTTTTGTTTTGGTTTGAAATCATTGTCCCTTGTTGGGTAGGACTTTCTTTACTTTTCACCAATTGCACAAATTCAAACTATGTGAATAAGCTCACTATATTTAGGCCAAGGCACACAGTATTTCTTAGAAGGTACAAGATGGCATTTCATTGCTTAGAGCTATAAACATATGTCCCAAGTTTTTGTTTGTGTGGATTCCTTCTTTTTTTAAATCTTACTCATGTATGTTAATTGTACACACGAGGGTTTCACTGTGACATTTTCATGGCTGTGGAATGCTGTTTGATTACACTCATCCTCCTGTTAGTCTCTCTGGTCCCCTCTCTTGTGATCTCCTTCTGTTTCTCTAATATTCTTTATTACACTTTCATGCTGAAAGACTTTCTTGTCCCTAAAGATAGAACGTGTGGGTAAACGTATGAACTCAATATGTCACTTAGTGAGAGAGCAAGGGGAGTGACAGGAAGAAACATTCTAGTACTTTCATCTCTTAGAGTCCGCCGAAGGGAACGTGTCTGTCAGTCTACATGTTCAGGCTATGCAGCTTCAGGTGACTTCTGTCCTTCCATGCAGATTGTGTCAGCATTTCCCAAAACACTTTTGTAATGCAGTCAGACATTTTCAGCCAAACAATGAATTTTACATAATGGCCTCACTTGTATTATTAATTCGCCTGAGGCACAGTTCACTCTTCAGCTTTGCTTTTAATCACCTGTGGTGATGCAATGCTTCTGAGAACTGGGTTGGTCAAGCAGAGTTTACAGGGAACTTGGCCTAGAATAAAAATCTTTTAGGGAGGGTCAAGGAACAGGTGACTGGTCCATTAAAAAATCACTTTGGCTCATAATTTAAGAAAATTATGGTTCTTTGTGTTTTAATAACAATTTTTACTGGTATGTTTTATGTAACCCCTGAATTGTGTGATAGAGTGAGTACCTGTGTGGGGTTGGCTATGGTAGCTTGTGATGGAATGTGAGTCTTCTGTCTACGTCTTGCTGTCTCCCTTGGCTTTGACATTGGCAATGCTCCTTTTGAGGATGCAGATTGCAACGTCTATGGGAAAAAATGTGGTTGGAAAGGCAGGTAAAAGCAATGAACGACCATTGCCACTCTCCACTCAGCCTTGGCCTCTCTGCTGACTAGCAGGGAAGCATTTTCTCCATAACGTTATTTTTCACTCTAACTATTTGAGTTCCAGAAATTATTTTGACTGATTCTATATAAAATACAAAACGTGACATTCCTGAGTTATGAGTTATGACATGTCCCCAAACCAAAATATTTTCTTGCCCACATGCACCTGTGAGTTCCGATTATTACTCAAGATATAAATATTGAAAACTGGGAAGGAACACGGCTGTAATTTAAAGATGTTTTTCTTACAATGCTGAGATTTATTCTGAGGGTGAAAGTAAACTAGATTCTCCTGAGCCTGAGTCTCAGATTAACTTTGGTGTGGCTCTTCCTAATATCTGCTGCTGCAGCTTGGACTTGAGTCTCAGGGGCAGGGGATGAGGAGGCTCACTGTGGGTTTTGCCCAGGTTGCCTGCTATAGTTGGACCTGTGTGCCCAGCAGCTGTGTGACAAACAGGGTGTATTGGGTGATGCTAAGTGTTTGGTTCTGTTTCTACCTGATATTCTGAGCCTTTTGTAGGTGTTGTGTCCCCACTGTCGTGATGGACCCCTCATTACAGTGAGAAGTCAGGACTCATTAAGTCTCACTGGCTTGCCCTTTAGGCATGTCTAGGACAGCAGGCCTATTTGGCTCATTTTTGCCACCTGAAAAGGTTTGAGGTCCAAAGCCAAATAGCACACGTTCAGGAAAAGCATCTGTAGAACTTTAGGTCTTCCATCATGAAGCATGGTAATAGGTCTCTCTGGACCAGGTCTCAGAAATCTAGCATTGTCTTTCTCCTGTGTTTTCACTACAGTGATTTCTGCAGTAGTGTTTAAATGGAAGTATTTAACAACACAGTACAGGGGTTCCCAAACAGGGGGAACAAAAAGGCTCTATGTTTAACTTTGTTTAAAGAACACTTGGTTACATTAATTTATCCCCGATTTTTTTTTTCTGAAAATGTTCATTGAGGCAATATGCATTGTAAATCACCAAGTTAGGAGTACAGGACCATGATTCTGTCAACTTGTGATTCATGAAACATTGTACCCACCCCTCACACTCTGTTGTGTGTGAGTACTATCTGCCCTCGGTGTTCTGCATGGCTGGGAACTCCAAATATCAATTGAGCCTGCTGGCTCCCTGGTGAACTCTGTGTGCACATCTCCCAGGCTGTGTACAACAGTGGTGGTTGCTGTGTGGGTTTGTGAGCACATTTCAAGCCAGCCTTGGGACCTGCCTTCTTTGTATGGCGTCTCTCGTGTGTACTGCTCATCTTTTTCTCTTCCATTTTCTCTTTCCCATACATTTCTTTCCTGTATAAAATCATATATTTTAAGCTCTAAATTATTCAGAGTCTAGAACTATAAAGAAATGGAGACACAAAATTAAAACAGGAAAAGAAAAATGTCTGTGTGTTAATTTCACTATTTGGGCTGGGAGTGTAACTCAGTGGAGGAGTGCTTGAGGCGTACCCATGGGCTGGGTTCTAATTCCTGTTAAAGCATAAACAAAAACAAAACAAAATACCAGACAACCAAGCAATACTGTTACATACAGGCCTGCATCATCCCAACATATCTTTTTTCTTATCAAATGCATCTTCCCAGACATATATACTTTAACAAATATTGGCATCTCTTTCCATCTTGATTTGTTTTCTGTCCCGGGCATTCTTGGACAACTATGTAGAATATTTTCTGGACTACAGCCAAGTCTTTGTGAACAGATGGGTGGATAGGAAGGACAGAACGAAGGAATGACAGTCTGAAAGATGAAATATTATCTGTGATATTTGCTCAAACTCCCCAACTTAAGGAATCTTGATCTCATATGTTACTGATGCTCTCAGTTGAGAACTCTAACGCTAACTGGCTTGCGTTTGTAGTTACTCAGCAAATGATAACTCTGCCAATATTATTGTCTCCAGCTACATAGTAAGTTGTGTTAGGAAGGATTTCCAAAAGTACCAAATTCTTCTAGTGGAGAGATGAGGAAGTCAACTAATTTCTTCTGAATCCTGCCAGCATATGAGAAGTATTAGCAGTTCTACTAAGGAAATATATGACTTAAAATTCCATTATTCAATGTTTTCATCACTCTTCTAAACCATGTGCTTTTGACACGAGATTGTTGAGCCCACGGTGTCTTGAAGGAGTTTGCCCTTGGGTCTTGGCATATAGTTCTGAAGCTTTTTCAGCATTTCTGCTCCCATCCGTGCATTCCCACACTCTCTCCTTTTACCAACAGTTCTGTTCTTGGGGTCCTCTGTAAGTAATGATTTTGAGCTTTGAGTCTTTTTGGCCTCATTAAGGAACGTCCTTTTCAGCATGCCTATTTAGCTGAAATATAGTTCTTAGTCTTCGCTCCCGGTCACCTGGGATCATGGTTTGTGCTGTTTTTGTTTTTGTTTTTAAGGGGTCTACTTTTAAATAACTAACCTTTTGAGCTGGGGACATAGTATTGGCCTATCATGTACAAGGTCCTGGGTTCCATCCTCGGCACCACTAAAAAGTAAAAAAAGATCATGAACTTTTGATGGAAACTACATTTTTTTTTAACATTCTTCTAACAGCTTTTTGCAAGGTTGCTGTGACCTCTTGAAGCCTTCAGATAAGTGAAGTCTCATTCATGGGATTAGTCTCATCAAAGTGTCTGCTTCAATTTTTATTTCAGTGCAGATGAAGAAGAATTTTTTTTTAAGAAGGCGTGAAGTTCACTGCTTAGGTTAATACTGGGGAAATTAAGCCAACTGTACCTGTAGACCTGATTTTATTGGCTGAATCTGCAACCAAAGTTGAGAAGTGCAGTTTGCCTTCTGTCCTGGGCAGAGCTGGTGAGACAGCCATTGAGCTGGGAAGAACTGTAGCTGCTGGTGTACTGGCGAAAGCCCAGAACCATGAGTGCGGATGTGTTCCTTAGTGAAATATAACTTCTTTCCTTCCTCCCTTCTTCCCTCCCTTCTTCCCTCCCTCCCTTCTTCCCTCCCTCCCTTCTTCCCTCCCTCCCTTCTTCCCTCCCTCCCTCCCTCCCTCCCTCCCTCCCTCTCTCTCTCTCTCTCTCTCTCTTTCTTTCTTTCTTTCTTTCTTTCTTTCTTTCTTTCTTTCTTTCTTTCTTTCTTTCTTTCTTTCTTTCTTTCTTTCTTTCTTTCTTTCTTTCTTTCTTTCTTTCTGTTTTTCTAGTCAGGGTCTCACTCTAGCCCAGGCTGACCTGGAATTCACTATGTAGTCTCTGGGTAACCTTGAACTCATGGTGACCTCCTACCTCTGCCTCCCGAGTGTTCAGATTAAAGATGCCATGTTCCAGAAAACATGATTTATTAGTCAATATTAAAGTGATGTTTTTATTTCATATCATGTTAGGCATATATAAATTAGTATAAAATATTTCTATTCTTATGTTTATAATGCTTCTTCCAGAGATAACCTACATTATTAAGAGAAAGAAAAGATTAAAACATGTTAACATTAAAAACTTGGCATAGTCAGCACTTGGGAGGCTAAGGTAGGAAGATCGCTGTGAGTTCAAGGCCAGCCTGAGACTCACAGTGAATTCCAGGTCAGCTTGGGTTAGAGCAAGACCCTAACTTGAAAACGTAATTGGGATCAACGGGGCACAGTAGCCGATCCCTGTAATCCCGGCATGCAAGAGATCAAATGTTGTAGTTATCTTCTCTTGGCTGGAACAAACACCATTAACAGCCGATGGGAGGCCAGGGTTTATTTCAGGCTTAGAGATTCCAGGGGAAGCTTCATCATGGTGGAGGAAGCTGGCTCACTTCATCACACATCCACAGCAGAGAGACACCAGCCAGCACCAGCCAGCAGACTCTGAACTCACACTTAGTGCTGTACACAGATCCATCCCCAGTGACATACCTCCTCCAGCAAGGATCTGCCTGTGGAGTAGTGAGTAGGACACTTAATCAAAAAATTCCGAGGCTATGGGGCCATTTACTTTCAGACCTCCAAATCAAGTTAGAAGGACTGCAGGCCAGCCTGATTTCCGTAGTGAGACCTTATGTAACAAAGAAAGGAAGGAAGGGAAGGAAGAGAGCTGGAAGGGAGGGGAAAAGGGAAGATGCAAAGGAAGGAGAGAGGAAGAGACTTACAGAGGCGGTTCAGTTGTGATCATGGGTGATTGTAGGGGTCTGGGAAGGGCACAGGCTAGCAGGCTACAATTAAAGATGGATGATTCAGGCCGGGCATGGTGGTGCACGGCTTTAATCCCAGCACTCGGGAGGCAGAGGTAGAAGGATTGCCTTGAGTGCAAGGCCACCCTGAGACTACATAGTGAATTCCAGGTCAGCCTGGACTAGAGTGAGACCCTACCTCGAAAAAAAAAAAAGATGGATTCTTCATAGTCATGGTAGTTTGGGGGCTAATAATTGCATTAGTAGTGAGTGATATCTGTGTGGATAGTTTACTTTCCTGCTTTTAGCATTTCATAGTTCAAATTGATACCATGTCAGCATTAATGGATGTACCTTAACTTGTCTTCCCACCTATAAGAAGATACCTCTGTGGGGCTGGAGAGATGGCTCAGCAGTTAAGGCACTTGCCTCCAGTGCCTAAAGCCCTGGGTTCAATTCCCCAGGACCCACATAAGCCAGACCCACAAGGTGGTGGCCCTGGTTCTCTCTCTCTCTCTCTCTCTCTCTCTCTCTCTCTCTCTCTCTCTCTCTCTCTCTCTCTCTCTCTCTCTCTGCTTGAAAATGAATAAATAAAATATTTTTTTAAAGAAGGTACCACTGTGGACCAGACTCATTGTAGTCTTCTCTGGATTTAAAAAGGTACCTTCAAAATAATTGTTCTCACTAAAGACAATCTTTTATTTCAGAAGCTACTTAGAAAATGGGTATCCTTTCTTCTTAATCAACCTTTGCCTTTTTGTTAAAACAAGACATTAAAATCCCATAGAAATTTAGTAGAATACTGCTCTGGGGAGCTCAGCATATGCGTGTGCACACACACGTGCACATACACACTGACAACCTATATGCCCTGAAGTAGTAGTTATTAGACTTCAGGGCAGGAAGACTGAGGTGAAGAATGGAGTCATGAAGCTTCCCTGTTGCTAAAATCTGCCGTTTCCTGGAACGCTTTGAGGAGCATGTAAACTGTTTAATGGACCAAAAACCAGTATTGAGACAAGCCTTTTTCTTGTAGCTTAAATATCATTTTTCATGAATTTAGGCTTTATGATTTGATTTGATGTAATCCAAAACACTTGATTTTTTTTAAAGAGAAAGAGGAAATATTGGTAGGACCGGGATTCAGAAACTGCATTCCCTGAGTGGGGCTGCAGGCTGAAGTGGTGTGCTGAGCATTCATGGCATCTTATCTTTCTTCCCCATCACCAAAAATTAACTAGTGAATTAATTAACTTAAGGCCAGATTCTATTTTTGAAAAAAAAATATTTATTTATTTGTAAGACTAGAGTGGAGGGAGCTGGGTGTGGTGGCGCACGCCTTTAATCCCAGCACTCAAGGCAGAGGTAGGAGGATTGCCATGAGTTCAAGGCCACCCTGAGACTACATAATGAATTCCAGGTCAGCCTGGTTTAGAGTGAGACCCTACCTCAAAAAAACAAACAAACAAAAAAAAAAAAACCCCACAAACAAAGAATAGAGTGGAGGGAAGAGTGCCTCTTGCCACTGCAAATGAACTCCAGACGCATGCGCTGCTTTGTGCATCTGGCTTTTCGTGGGTACGGCCCATCAGACCTGGGCTTTGCAAGCAAACACCGTTAATGGTTGAACCATCTCACCGGTCCTCTATTGCTTCTTGTAATTTTTAACTTTTTATTGTGTGTGTGTGTGTGGTGTTTGTGCGCTGTGACACACTTGCCTGAGGTGGCTGGAATAGTATGTCAAGTGTCCTGCTGATCTGCCTGGTCTTGTGTTTGATTCCAGAGCTGTGGGGCTCTGCAGAGTCTTGGGTCTCTGCTCCCTTGCAGAGCTAGGGTGACAGCTGTTTGAGGTCCCACCCAGCTTTTTTACAAGGGATGTGGATATCTTTGTCACAAAATAAACAGTGAAAACATCTGGAGATAAAGTTCAAAGGTAGAGTGCTTTCGCAGCATGCCCGAGGCCAGTGCTCCGACATCCTCGGTGGTGATTCTATGCAGGGAAGCAGAGGGATCATGAATGTAGCAGGGGCTTCAGCACACCAAGCTCTTATCCATCCTGCTTGGTTCTCAGTGTCCGCACACAGTACTCTGTCCCCAGAAAGTTCTTTCCATGTTACTTTACTCCAATTAGTGTTGAAAGCCACTTCTCGTAAGAGCGCCGATAGGAAAGAGCTCCAAGAACACACATCTTGTGGGTTTCATCTTCTTTGTGCGCCCTCCATTTTAATTAGAGAAAGGGGTGGCGAGCACTGTGACAAGAGCCTGGAATTAAAATCATTAATTGATGTCAAGCTGAAGAGAGACTGTTAGCCGGAATCTAGTGACAGCAGGAACGAAATTAACCTTATTGCTTTATTTAGTATATTACATTATTTTGTGTTATTTTCTATGCAGGTTCAAGGCAATTTCATGATTATAATGGAAAGGCTTTTTTCCCCCCATAAGAGAGGTGTGAATGGTTGTGTTTGATTGAACCTAGCAAATCGAAATAAGTTTTTGCGTTTTAAAAAATTTCTTGATAAAAAGTTTTCATTGTTAGTTTTTTCCCTCATACTTAAGGAACAGGGAATTAGTAAGATATGTTGTTCATCAATGTCAATCCATACAGCCGCCTGCACTAATTTAAACCTTTGTAACTGGGAAGGGCCCGTCAGCATGCATTCATTTCTTTGGCTAAGTTTGGGAGGCGCCTTCTGTCATTGCTGAGAGCTGCTCTGAGATGAATCGGACACAAATACTAAACAACAACCTGACTGTTGAGAGCAGCAAATGACTCCTACATCTTACAGATAATTTGTGACCTTGGGGTCACAATAAAAGAATAGACGGGGTGTTCTTTTATGGCACTGACCATCTGGAACCATTAGGAGCTCAGCTGCAAAGTGCTTTGTTTTTTTCAAGTTTCCTTAAGATCATGCTATTTTTATGAGGCTATAGAAAATATTTTCTCCCTTGAGCCAAATATTTTTTTTTCTGAAATCAGGTTTTCCACAAAGAATGAAAATATATAATGAATAAATAAAATGTTTGGGGAAGGTTACAAAGTCCCCTTGCTTGAATGCTTGGTAATAAATAAGACATTCAAGTATAATAAAGTCACTTGTGCCTTTTATTTATTTTGTTTGTGAATTGTTCCTAAATTTCAATACAATAAAACTTAACAAAAAAGCCAGTGTATTCTGGGTTTTTAAAAATAGACTTTTTGGTGCCACTTCACAACAGGCCTCCTTAGCACTAATATCTAGGAGGAGCTTGGAAATGCACAGCAGGGTTGCCAACCAGATCACTAGTCTGTCTTTTATGGCAGCCATCCTTGTGTGGGGACCACGGCTGAGCAGAAGCCATCCGAGTGGAAGGAATGTGGAAACGGCCTTATTGGTGTTGACATCATGGGCCAAAGGAATATGATTGGCCAAGTTATTGGAGTCAGAAGATGGTGGGGGGAGACTGGGTGTTTTCTGGAAGGTTCTATAAAGAGACAGTGGTGCTCATTGAATTCAGTGATTGGTGAGAGGCCATGGTATGGAGCTGGGCTTCATCAAGAGGATCATGTACTATTGAACATCCTTCTGAGAAACGGATCTGGTAGTGACTACCATGAATATGAATTTCTCTGTCATTTGGTAAAAGAAACATTCAAACCCAAGCCCCGTCAACAGTCCAGGATAAAAACATGCAGGAAGGCGGGAGAGGTGATGCAGGTCCTCACTCACCCACGCTCTTTCCTGATGGTCACCTTTCCTAAGAGTTAGTTAGCTTCACTTTGCATGAACTGGGGTTCCTTTGCCATCAATCATGGTTACCTACAAATCAATCTACACCTTTCCCTTCTGCTTGGGGAGCTTCTCCAAGTTCAGAACGTTTAACCTTATGTTTTGTAAAGAGCGGAGTTTAATAAAAAATCTACTTTGCATTTTAACTAAATTGACATTAGAATTTGAGTTACTCTTTTTCCTGTGAGGATTCTATCTATGGGAATTACTTTTATTAGAATTTAGGACTCTCTTTATAGAAATTCCCAGCTTTTAAAAAAATTCGTTTGTCTGATGTGAGTGCAGGTGTGTGTGTACGCCACATGATGTGCGTGGACATCAGGGGACAACTTTCGGGTCAGTCCTTGCCTTCCACCTCCTTTGCGACAGAGTCTCTCATTGTTGCTCACTGTTCCATTAGTAAATTGTGGAAATTCTCCTGCCTCTGCCCCCTTCCTTGCCATAGGCTCACTGGGTAATAACAACTTCTGCCTTTTCCATGGGGTCTGAGGACCTAAGTACAGATAGTTAGAGTTGCCTGGCAAATGCTTTACCCACGGGGTCATCTCCTTAGCCTGAAGTTTCAGCTTTTCAGCATGTTCTTATGCTCAAAAAGGCACTGGCTCCCAACTCAAGAAGAAAGCTCCTCCTTAGAGAGGCACAGGACTATGAAAACATCTTGGCAGCGCCCAGGGCTGAGGCCAGTTGAGCTGAATTCCTGTCGCATGGCTGAGAGCCCTTCTCAGATGTCAGGCCTCCTGAGAAACTGAGTGTGCACATTGAAGCCGCCCCACCACCTAGCTGCAAAATAAGAAACACTGCAGTACTTTGACTCTCTGTGCCCAGTATTTGGAAAGCAAGATTGGTGTGATGATGATGAACAGATAGGTCAAAAAATAAGGGAGAAAATGTGAAGTTTATTTGTAATGGTATGTGACTATTCCTTAGATTTTTTTTTCAAAATTATGTTTTATTTTAAAGTAATTTTAGATTAGATTAGCCAAAACAAACAAACAACCAAAAAAAACCCCACCAGGGTCTGAGGTACCCTTTGTCCAGGTTCGCCAATGTACAGTGGATGTAACTTTATAGTGATAAAAACAGGCAAGATGCGTGCAGTTTCCCATTATGGATGGATGTGTCCGCCGTCACCACCAACAAAGCTTTGCCCCTCAGTGGTCTCCCTCACACCCCTGGACTCCCAGCTAGCAACCAGCAAAGTCTCACCGTCTCAGCCTTTCGTCACTTGGACAGCGGTTCAGAGCTGGTGTCCTGCGGCGGGTAGCCATTGCTAGGCTGTGTTTCAGCAGAGCATCTTGAGAGGAGCTCCAGTGGCCGTGTTTGAACCTCTCCGCTGAACAGTGGCTGGACATGCCACAGTCTGGTTCCTCATTTACCTATTATTGGCTAGGGTGATTTTTTTCCAATTTTTTGAAATAAAACAGACATGAATAATTGTGTATAAGCTTTTACATGGATGTAGGATTTAATTTCTTTGGAGTAAAAACCTACATGTGCAATTACTGGTATAACAAGTATGATAATATGATAAATGTTTATTTTTATTTTTATGTGTATATATATAGTGATCATGTATGTGTGTATGGTAAATATAGTAATATAAGTATGTACTTAGTTTATTTTTATTTTAGTTTGTATATATGTGTAGTGGTCATGTGTGTGTATGCATATTCATATATGTGTATGTGTACACGTATGTGTAGGTACACTATCCATACATGCCTGTGGAAGCCAGAGGTCAGCATCAGATGTCTTCCTCAGTTATTCTCCACCTTGTTCTGTTGAGACAGGGCTTCTCACTGTCTAGTCAGTGAGTTTGGGGGCCCTCCTGTCTCTGCCCCCTCAGTGTTGGAATTACAGGTACATGTCACTATGCCTAGCTTTTACATGGATGTTGGGATCTGAACTCAGGTCTTTATGCTTGTGCAACAAACACTTGACCTACAGAGCCATGGTCAAGGCTTCATGTTTGTTTGTTTGTTTGTTTGTTCATTTTAAGGAAGCTACCAGACTATGTTTATACACGCCAGTACCATGTAACATTTCCAACAACAATGGATGAGGAGATGAGGGGTCAGGTTTCCCTCGTCCTCACATGTGTATATTTTATTCTTGTTTCTCTGTTTTACTCACTCTGGCTTGTTGGTAGTGATTGCTCTTTGCAGTCTCAGCTGGTTTCCCCTAGGGTGGGTGATAGTATGTTAGCTTGCCTGTTTTGCCTGTATGCTACTTTCAGTGTAAGGCCTTTACATATTTCTTTTGTCCATGGATTGTATATTAGTTACTTTGTCATTGCTGTGAACAAATGCCCGACCAGAGATAACTTAAGGAAGGAGAGGGTTTATTTTGGCTTCCATTTTGAGGTCATAGTCCTCTATGATAAGGAAGGCATGGCAGCAGAAACATGAAGAAGAGCTGGTCACATTGCAGTCAGGAAGCAGAGAGGCGGCAGTAACAAGGACTAGGCTGTAAAACCTCAAGGCCAACCCCTAGTAATCCTCTTCTGCCAGCAGATACCTAGTAGATGGATAACTGGGTCTGATGGCAGCTCTATATCCATCCTGTTCAGGATCCTCCACACTGCTTTCCATAGTGGTTGTACCAGTTTGCAATCCTACCAGCAGTGAATGAGGGTTCCTTTTCCCTCACCAGCATCTATTGTCGTTGGATTTTTTAATGATTGCCATTCTGACTGGAGTGAGGTGAAATCTCATTGTTGTTTTGATTTGCATTTCCTTGGTAATGAGTGATGTTGAATACTTTCTTACTTGGGAGTAGGCCACTTGAATTTCCTTTTCTGAGAATTCCTTGTTGAATTCAGTGCCCCATTTTGTGAGAGGACAATTTGATTTTTTTATTATTTAATTTTTTGAGTTCTTTGTAGGTTTTAGATATTAGGCCTCTGTCCTTGGAATAGTTGGCATAGATTTTCTCTCATTCTGATGGTGGTCTATTGGCTTTGAGTGTGGTGTATTTGTCTGTACAGAAGCTTTTCAGCTTGATGAGATCCCATTGGTTGAGTGATACACTTCTTGGGCTACTGGAGGTTTGTTCAGGAAGTTTTTGCCTACTCCTATCTTGTGTAGAGTTCCTCCTATTTTTTTCTTCTAGGGTATTCAGAGTTTCAGATCTTATGTTGAGGTCTTTAACCCATTTAGAGTCGAGTTTTGTGCATGGTGAGAGGAGTTTAGCCAATCTGTCAGTACCATTTATTGAAGATACTATCTTTCCACCAGTTGACATTGTTGGCACCTTTGTCGGATATGAAGTAACTATAGTTGCTCAAGCTTAGGGCAGAGTCTTCAATTCTGTTCCATTGGTCTGTCTGTTTTTATGCCAGTACCATGCTATTTTTATTACTATAGCTTTGTAGTGTATCTTTAGATGGGGTATAGTGATACCTCTTGAAGAGCTTCTTTTACACAAGGTAGTTTTGGATATCTGAGGCCTTTTCTCCTTCAAAATAAATTTGGACATTATTTTTTCTATGTCTGCAAAGAATGAAGCTGGCATTCTTATTGGAATTGCATTGAATCTGTATATAGCTTTTGGAAGAATTGCCTTTTTCACAATATTAATTCTACTAATCCAGGAGCATAGGGAGATCTTTCCATCTTTTCACATCTTCTTTGATTTCCTTCTTGAGCGTTTATGTTTTCATTATACAAATTTTTCACATCCTTGGTTAGTGTTATTCTAAGGTATTTGATTTTTTTTTTGAGGCTATTGAAAATGGGACTGTTTCGCTAATTTCTTTTTCCATACACCTGTCGTTTGCATACAGAAGGCTACTGATTTTTGTGTGTTAATTATATATCTGCCATTTTGTTGAAGGACTTTATCAGCTTCACTAATTTAATGGCACTATCCTTTGGGTCTGTTATGTATAGGATCATGTCATCCACAAAAAGGGATAGTTTCACTTCTTCCTTTCCAAGTTGAATCCCTTTTATGTCTTTTTCCTATCTTATTGCTTGGACTAGGACTTCAAGCATTATGTTGAAGAGCAATTGGTGAGAGTGGACATCCCTGTCTTGTTCCCATCTTTAGTGGGAACTTATTAAGTCTTTTCCCATTGAGTATAATTTGGGCTTTAGTTTTGTATATGGCCTTTATTATATTGAGGTATAAGCCCCCTATGCCAATTCTCTTCAGTGTTTTGATCATGAAGTGATGTTGAGTTTTGTCAAAGGCCTTCTCTGCATCGATTGAGATCACCATGTCGTTCTTGGTTTTTTTCCCCTGGCTATTTTTTTATTATTATCCATAATTAGATAGATTAGAATGCTGTGTTGATGTCTCCAGTTCCCCTATTTCCCTCTTCCCTGTCCCCAGTTAGTTGGATATCCTCCTCTGTGGGCAGTCTGGATCAGTCCATGGGGTAGGGGGTTGTGAATAGCCTAGGAGTCAACCCGGTTCCACCACCCCTCTTTGCATGTTGTTACTGAGGGGGCAATGTCTCTGGATATCCTCCCCCACCATGTCTCTTACATTCTTTCCGTCCCCTCTTCTGCTCAGTTACCTGAGTCATGGTGGGTGAGAGTTAAAGCTGCTTTGTAGTTGAGGCCTTGGGGCCTCTGTGTTTCTGCTTGAGGTTATGTGTAAAATCGTTGGTGTCTATTTCACTGGTTCATCCTGGGTTGATCAATTGGCTGTTGTTATAGGTCTCTTGCTTATCCCATCACTGCCTGTGGGGCTCTATGTGGATCCTCCATGGTAGGTCTGGGGTGGTGCATCTCTTGCCAGGAAGACAGCTATCGGCCTGTGGCTCAATGGTAGGGTTGGAAAAGCCACAGCTCTCTCGGCGACTTCTGAAAAATACAAA
The DNA here is from genome assembly GCA_004024765.1 of Zapus hudsonius. Classification (NCBI taxonomy): domain Eukaryota; kingdom Metazoa; phylum Chordata; class Mammalia; order Rodentia; family Dipodidae; genus Zapus; species Zapus hudsonius. The sequence goes on from PVHP010000750.1 coordinate 120,543, forward strand.
CAGAATCTCCATTGGAGATTTTTTTATCACAGATGCTTTAAACCTGCATGTCAATTTGGGGAGGAACAACTGGTGTATCATATAGGTCCTTGCATCTGCGACCACTGTGTGCATCTCCATTCTTCAGATCCTCTCAGTTTCTCTCTGCAGTATTACATAGTTTTCAGCAGACAGGCTCTGGCCATGTTTTGTTAGATTTACATCTGAGGACTTTTTGTATATCTGCAAGCCAACATTTGATTTATATGTATCTGCATACTTTATTTTTTCAGTGGTCATCAGTGCATTGTACAGTTTTATTATGAGACTGATGTGCTACCTACTGCGCTAACAAGGCACCTAAGTTTTATTTTCAGTGCCTCTGTGCTTACTTCAGCCTGTGTAGGGTAATGGAGTGAGAGTTTTTCACTGTCATTGTTTTTGTTTTTTGAAATGGGGTCTAATGTATTCCAGGGTGGCTTCAAACTCTCCTAGCCAACAGTGATCTTGAACTTCTGATCCTCTTGCCTCTACCTCCTGATTGCTGAGTTTCCAGGTGTATCTCACTTGCTCCAGGTTTTATGGCACTGAGGATTGAACCCAGGGCTTTGAGCATGCCAAACAACCACCCAGCCTCAGCCCTCATGGAGTTTTATCTTTTGATCTTGTTCTGTGACCTGGCAGAGCTTCCTTTGTTGTTTATACATCCTTGGGATTTTCTGTCAGACCATCGTATCATCTGTAGATAAGACTGATTTCTTCTTTTCCAACCTGTGGGTGTTGTTCCCTCAGTCCAGCTTGTTGAACTGTCTCTTTCCAGCCCTGTGTGGAGCTCCAGTGTTGAGAGCCTGTGTCCCTGCCCTATTCCTGGTTGAGGGAAGCATTCCATCTTCTCCATTTTGTGTGACGGAAGCTGTGTGGTTTGGGGTAGAAGCTTTTCGTGAAGTTTGGGGGGGGCTGCTGTATTTTCTTGAGTTTTTGTCATGATGGGGGTTGGATTTTTCAAATGCTTTTCTGAGTCCACTGATAGGCTCATGTAGCTTTTCTCTGATTTATTCTATAGAACATCAGGGTGATTGGTTTTTGAAATTTTGAACTAGGCCTCATTCCTGTGATGAATTCATTTGGTCATGGTGTATAACTACTTTTACATATTGTAGAATTCTGTTTACCAATATTTCATTGAGGAATTTCCTTCTATATTCACGAGGAATATTGGCCTTCCTCTCCTCTCTTCCCCCTTTCCTCTCTGCTATCCTTCCATTCTTTTCTCTTTTCCCTTCATCCACTTTGAGTATCTTTTTTTGGATTCTTTTTAATATATTCATGTGTCATTTATGCTAACTGAAGCCCACTTCAAAAATGAGGAAATGTAAATACATTCTTTAAAACACTGAACTGGGTCTAAAACATTGCTTTATATAAATAAGACTTCATTCTTTTTTATCTTCTTCTTTTCAATGGATATGATGACTGTACATATTTCAACTTCATGTACATGGTGAAATCATGGCGGTTACCACATATACATGTCCTCAAACATTTATCATTCTAAATTCAGTCTTCTGTTTTGGGATATACTTTCCTGCTATCTAACGGGCACCACTTCTGTCTTGGAGCCCTGCAGAGGAACTTCTGGGACCCTGTCTCCTCCCTGGTCTCTGGTAACTGATGTCTGACTCACTGCTTCTGTGAGAGTCCATGTAACTCTGAGAGAATTTAATGCTTGTGTCCCTGAGTCTGGCTCACTTCACTTGGTGTTGTATCCTCCATGCTCATCCATGCTGTCCAGAATGGCATGTGCACACCACATTGTCTTTACAAGTTCACCAGTGCCAGACCCAAGGTTGATTCTCCATCCTGGCATTGTGAACAGTGCTATAGGAAGGCGGATATCTCTTCCATAAAATGATTTCACCTCCCTTGTGTCTATACCCAACAGTGGTACTGCAGAATCCCACGAGAGTTATCTATTTAGTATTTTCAGGAACCGACATACTGGTTTTCACGATAGCTGTACAAAATTTACGTTTCCACTAAGAGTCTCCTTTGTGTGGAAATCCTTACCAAGACTTCACTGCTTTTAGGTCAACATTCCTAGCTATAAATATGTAATAAAAATATCTTCCTGTCAAAATTTCACTGATGGTGACTTAATCAGAAATTATATTAATATAAATTGAAGAAGTTCATTTCCCAAATAATTTAATAAGGTCTTTGTAACATCAGTAAAAAATGGTCACTCACAGTGTGGTTTTGGTTTTAATGTGGGAAGCTATCTCGGGTTTGATTGCATCCAGGCCATTTTGTCCTTCAGCTCAATATTCCTAGTTCTGTGTGAACCACATAAGCTCAGAGCCCATGTCACTGCCCACCATGCTGGGCTGTGGTCAGCTCTATATTTGTCATAGTCAGCCACACATCACTGAGATGAATCTCCAAACCAGGCACAATTTGGGGGAGAAAAGTATTTATTGAAACTATCAGATCCAGGGGAAGTTAAGGAAAAGGCTGGCCCCCTTTCACAGATCCAAGCAGAGAGAGAGAGAGAGAGAGAGAGAGAGAGAGAGAGAGAGAGAGAGAGAGACAGCACCTCCAGAAGCAAGCAAGCACACTCCAAACTAGCAAACAAGAGGAACTCCAGGCTTGAGCTCAGACTGCTTTTTGCATATGTATAGCTAGAATTCTAGACCCACCCCAGAAACACCTACTCCAGCCAGAACTGGCTGGAGACAATTTACAATTATAATAAACTCTTTAATCTATTGGGGGACATTGTTCAAACTATCACAATATTGAAGCTTTGTAGGATGCTTAGTGTTTGTGGACTTTGTTAATGACTAAGATATATACATATACACACATAAATGCAGGTGTAAAATGTGCATATGTAACTTTAAAACAATATCACTTCTTGTATTTAAAAAAAAATCAGAATACCTAAGTAGAGACCACTATTCCTGCTATGGATATGTTTACTGTTAGCTAATCAGTGAGCATTTTCTTTATGAATTTATCTTATTGACAGGAACATATGTTATCTGAAGTGATTGTGTTTGAACAATTTATGGCATTCTTTAATCCTCTAGAATGTATATAGCTTATCTTCCTGTGGCTTCATGAGACAGTGTTTCTATAGCTTGATGAATGTTCCTCTATTTAGCTGCCAGAGAACGAGTAGCTTGTCTCATTGCAACTTTGTTCTGATATTATAGGATTCAAGCCAAAACTCGAGAATTCAGGGAGCGCCAGGCTCGAGAGCGTGACTATGCTGAAATCCAAGATTTCCACAGGACGTGTGGCTGTGATGAGGAGTTGCTGTATGGGGGCATGACTTCCTATGAAGGCTGCCTGGCTCTCAATGCCAGACCCCAGAGCCCACGAGACGGGCACCTGATGGACACTTTGTATGCCCAAGTGAAGAAGCCTCGGAGCTCCAAACCCTCACCTGGGGACAGGTAGGTGCCAGGAACATCATGGCATTGTTTTGTATCCGCTCTTTGCTTGTTCTTGACAAGGGAGTAGATAGATAGTTCATCAATCCTAAGCCTGAAATGCGAGTTGTTAATGGCCTTTAAAGAGCTGCTGTGGCTGGAAGTATTGAGTTGGCAAATTCGGTGCCTAATGGAAAGAACAGCAAGAGATTTTGATGACAATTCTAGCTCATAATGTTCTCCATAAGGCTTCAGACCTGAGAACTCACCTTTTGTTTATAATTCAAATCAAAGATGGTAACTCTATTTAAGCTGTGTTTGCATTTCTTACTCAGAGACTCTATCTGGGATAATTAAGTATAGAGACATTCATTCAAATTATGATTTAGAAGGACCACTTTTTGATTGTTGATATTTAGAAACACTGTATGAACAAGTCTTGTGTTGGTATCTCCATTCCCTCCTCCCTGCCCCCAACCCACTGAAGGCCCTCCTCAGTGGGATGGCTGGAACAATCCCTGTGCTGGGAGGTTATGAATTGTACAAGCAATAGCCAGTTATTTTGTGCTGTTGTTGAGGGGGGCAATGTCTCTGGATGTTCTCCCCCACCATGGCTCTTACTATCTTTCCACCCCCTCTTCTGCAATGTTCCCTGAGCCATGATGGGTGAGTTTTAAGTCTGCTTTACTTTTGTGCTCTGAAGAGTCTCTGGGTTTCTGCTTTGGACTCTTTTAGGTATCCTTGGTGTCTGTCTCCATTGCCCTTTGATTGGTTGTCTGACTTGCTGTGGAGGAAGCACTCTTGTTTCTCTTGCAACTTGAAGGGCCACTTTTTCATGGCATAACTTTATATTATGAAAGATCTAGTAAGAGAGAAATATAGTACAGCCACTCTGTGCATGGCTTGCTGGCAGCACAGGCCTTAGTCTGACATGTTTATCAATATAGCAGACAAGAATGCAATGCTGACTGTTAATGAATATCAGTTATTCAATAATTTAGACAACTATGTGAGTTTCTAATATATCATAGGTATACTTATGAATGGCTCTACATCAGGGATGTACATTTATTTCAAATAGCTATATATGAGTTTCACATTTTAACTGATGTAATTTTAAATGGATATTTTTCCATGCCTCCCCTTGCATATCCAAGAACCATATGGGCTTTAGCTAGTGAAGAAAATAATACTCATTTCCTTTTATATCAAACATATGCATGGTATTGTCACACACAATACACTAATCGTGTTAGAAACATTGCTCTTCACTCTCTGTGGCAGCTGGGCTTTGTAAATTATAAATGGTGTCACCTAAAACCAGCGTTTTTCAAAGCATTAGTGTGCACCGGGATTGCCCAAGGGGCTTCTTAAAACACTGACTGATTGGCTCTCTCAGTGGGCTGGGAGTGGAGCCCAGGAATTTACATTGTTTACAGGTTGCCAGGTTTCATGCTGGTCTTACAGGTCCTAGGGTCTCCACTATCAGGTCCCTTGAAGGCAAGAGCTGTATGTATGGTTTGTAGCATCCTTGTTGTAAGCAGCCCATAGTATTTTGCTCTCTGATTTCCAGCTAATTTCAGTAAAAGTATGCAAATGCAACAAGTACCCCCAGGCAGTCTGAAAAGGAAAGAACAAAACAAAACAAAACAGCACATGAGCAAACAGATTTTCAGGTGGAACTGTGGTTGGGTTATTCTAATGTTTGGCGTTTCCTCTTTCATGTTTTGTCTTGGATTTTTTTGATCATCTTAGAAAGTATGAGTGGATGTGCTGACATTGAACACTCATGCTTCACTGCAGCCCCATGTGGTTATGTAGAAGGCTCACGTGTGTTAACTAAGAATTGTCAGTACTCACAGAATGAAGTGATTATCAGTGACAGTGACATTTTCTTTAAAAGCTTTTGCTTGGTTTCTGCCATGTTTGAAAGCTGCTTGTAGAAGGTCAAACAGCATTTGAAGGCCATGAGCATCACCTTGAAAGTGCTTTCTTGAGAGGAAGGACACCAGAAACCCTGACATCGCCAGTTAGTGACTTCGGGAAAAACTGGAAAAAAAGTGGCGGACGTATTATTGATCCTTGATAAAAGCATTCATCATCCTCCAACCTTCCACATAGAGTTTGAGAGTCTGAAAGATAGCGGATGGATCTGTAGCAGGTACATAGCTCCAAAGACCCAGCCGGCATCAGAGGGGCCTTAAAATGTTACCTACTATGTATAAAGATGCATGTATTCCGTGTATATCCATTATACAACTATAATGGTATAACCAAACAAAATTAAATGTAAACAAATGGCAAAGCCATTGTACTCCTATGAACAGCATTAATTTAATGCGACCAACAATATTTTTTCATCATTTTCCTTTGTGGTTCAAATTGGGCTAAAATCAATAGGTGTGAGGGTGCATGGCTGCCATCCCTGCCACCAGACAGGCTCTTTTGAGTTTGTTTTCTTACTTTTGTGGACTGAGTGCTGACTCCAGTCCCCCATCCCCTTTCATTGGACCGTGCAGTTCTTTTGACATCTCATGCTTACACATCACATCAGTGTCTCATTGTGACTCTCATTGAGCTTACTCCTATTGTCATTAAGTGGAGACCATTCCTTCATGCCTTCCTATTTGTAAATGTAAATTCAGACCATCAAATCACATACCTGTCAGGTGATCTAATATATACTGATGCTTTCTTGAAAGAAGTCATTCTAATGGAAATGTAAAACTGGAACTTCCTCAGAGACGAGTTTCCACTATGAATAATATACAAACTCCTGTCAGCTCACTAAATGTCACCAAAATTTACCATGAGTCTGTTGAACTTTACTATTCAAATTTTCGTCTTTCGGGGGGAGCATAGGCAGTGCTGCTGATGATCTGAGGTGGGACCTGCACCTTTGCGCAGATTTCCTTGGTTCAGTAAAAGAAGCATTCCTTCCGTTTTCATTGCTTAATCATTTCAGTGGGTCTTATAGAGTCATACATGGATGTGAACTTCATGTTACAATGGGGAACACTTTCTCAATGCTACATATTATATATAAAATGATATTTTATAAGAAGTATCAAACTGTGTCTAGAAATATTTTCATGCCTGTTTAATGAACTAGTACCTGGGTCCATCTTGCCATTGTTATGACTATTTATGGAAGTCCTCGGTAATGTGATTTTTCACATTGGATTAGTACTAATGGCAAGCAGACTTCATTTGCGTTTTATATGAATAATGAGGCTTAAAACTCACTGAAACTATTGTGTGCTGATTTATTCTTTATGCTCCTCAAAAACTTAGACATGGTCAGTGATTCATAACCCTAGATGTATTTCCTTATCTGAAATACATCTTCCTTGGGCTGCTGTGTCTCAGCTGACAGGAAAACCCCATGGCGGATCCAGTGTTTACCATGTTTCCATCCTCTCCTATGCTCTGGAAGGTGCTGTCAGTTGTCCACCTAACCAATACCTCCTCTTCCCTCTCCCCACGGAATTAATAATCCCTGTTCTGTTCCGTTCACAAGTGCTTGTCTTAACATTTTTATTTCCCTGCCTCCCTTTTAGTAAGAGTTCATCACGTGGCAAAGTTCTAACTAATAAAAGTTAGGAACAGATGGACAGATAGGGCTTCCTGTGAAGCTAGTCTTGTCCTTTATATGAGGATGGGTTGGAGGCGCTGCTCATTGGTAGCAGTTTCCCTGGCATGTGGGAAGGTCTAGTTCCCTCTCCATCACTGCTCAGAATAAACCGAAAATGGGGCTGCCTCAGCATTTGCCCTTCTATGTTTTCCTTTCTCCCTGCTTGATGTTGGGTACATGGTCCCAGGTGCCATTTATCTAACAATACTGAAAGCGAAGGCCACATGGAATCTGCTGAGGGTGAATCGTGGCTTTTCTGTTCCTGGCTTCCCGATACTGACTTCCATTACCCATGAGAAGTGAACCAGTTGGTTCGAGTTGCCTACTATGAGTTGGCCTCATGAGGCCAACTACCAGGCTATGAGAATTGTGCACAGAAGAGCCCAAAGGGAAACATCACCTTTTGATCAAGATTGCCAACGCATTGGAGAACTATTCCTTGGTCAAATCATTTTGATGAACTAAGCACTAGGCAGTATTCTCTGCTGCTCCTTGATGAGCTCTCTGCCTTTAAGTTCCTCTTTAAAGCATATGACCCATCAAATGTCTATTAGCAGATATCCCATTGAGCTGCTTCAAATGCCTCTGCCCCCTGATGACTCCCACCTCCAGAAATGATTCTGCCATAAAATTAAAGGGAGTTGAGTGTCCTGAACTTGAACTATGGAGCCATCTCTTCCACTGTGACCTGTGTGAACTCCATATCCTCTCCTTCACCTTTAAACTGGAGGTACTAATGACAATTAGCTCAGTAGGCTTGGGAAAGATGAACTCTGTTAATAGCAAATGAAGCACTTAACTCTGTGCCCAGTGCATAATAAGCAGTATTTGCTGTTGCAATTGGAGAGCAATGTGTCCCCTTCATGGACACAAAAAAAATGAGGAATGAAATGGAATCATTTCCCTGGAGATGGATTTGATTCCTTCTGGCTTAGTGTAAGTATGGAATTGTGGAGACTCCAATTCCTTTCCTAAGCAGTGTGGCTCTTGGACAGTTTCTTCTTGATTTAGACCTTGCTGAAGTTAGCATGAGGCATCCAAATTGCTTCCACAGCTCAGACACTTAAGTAAAGGCTGCATCCTCATGATTTGTCTGAATGTGAGGAGGAGGTTGGTGTAGAAATGGGGTCTCACAGTGAATTTCAACCTGCTCTTTGAGAACTTGAATTCTCAAATTCAAACTGGAAGATGCTGTCAGTTGTCCACCTACCCAATACCTCCTCTTCCCTCTCCCCACGGAATTAATAATCCCTATTCTGTTCGGCTCACAAGTGCTTGTTTTAGCATTTTAATTTCCCTGCCTCCCTTTTAGTAAGAATTTAACAAATTTGTACATCATCAAGGTCATTAAAGTCTTTATCTTATACTTCCATGGAATTCCTCCTGAAGCCAAGCCTACAAAGTTTCTTGGAAAAGGGAGGCTAAAACTGTTCAGAGCTTATCTGCACTCTTGGCATTTCTGTTTACATCTGCTTTGCTCCTGGTGGCAGTGGAGGGAATCATGATCATAACTCTAATGGGCTAGTCTGTCACTTGAGTCTAGCATGTTCTCCAGAGTCCCATGTAGTGTAAGACTTGGTCCCCAGCCTATGACAAGATTGGGAGGTAGGGGAACCTTTAGCAAGTGGGGGATAATAGGAGGTCCTCAAGTTACTGGGAGTGTGCTCTTAGAGGGGATCATATGACCCTGGGTGTCTCTCTCTCTCTCTCTCTCTCTCTCTCTCTCTCCC
>PVHP010000751.1:0-127603 GCA_004024765.1 Zapus hudsonius
GGAAATCACTTTTTTGGTGAAGCTCACGGTCTAACAAGAAAGAACAACTTCACCTTGGAGTATTTCTTTCATTATTTGAAGTAAAATCAACTGTATTAAGATGTTGGAGAAGAGTGAATTTTTCCTTCAAATGAGACTTCATTGTGACATCTTTTAAAGTGATGAATAACTTCAAGGTGCCACAAATCTAAGACCTAATTGCTTAAGCTCTATTGGTGATGTTATATTATTAACCTCACTATACTTTTGTCATTCATAGGTAAAACCACATTCCATCATGAACTGGTAATGACCATGTTTAATTGCTTCCAAGGATTTTTGCCTGCAATATGAGGCCTTCAATAATTAAGTCATAATTAAATAGTAAAAGGGTTGTAAAAAATACCGGCATCCCACATGACCTGGCATTTAAATATTTTATTATTAAATCCTTAGCCATGTCTTAGGAATCTTTAGAAAAGAAATACCTATCTTCCATAGACTTAGAATATCAGAAAACACAAAAAACCCATTTGCATTTAAATTATTAAAGGGATTTAGCAGATTCAGTATCTTTGAGAATGACATTAAGGAAATCATTCCAAACAGAGGGAACATAATAACTATATCATAAGGGAGATAAAGAAACTCAAGGTACATCAGGAACAGGTCTCATTAAGCTGAGGAGTTGAATATGTGTAAAAGTTGTGGGAAAATAAAAATTAGGAAAGGGAAGCTACCTCCAAAATGTGAAAGTGCATCAATATCATGCAAAAGTCATGAAATGCACACTGAAGGGGGTTTCAGAGGTTCTTCGCAGTGTCAAAAGTAGTGTTTTGAGTGAGGACATGTCAACTATCTTAATATGAGAACTTAATACAATCCCCTGTATGGAGCCAAACTGTGAAATTTCATTGACTAAATGAAATGTCCTTCAGAGATAGAGAAGCCTTGAGGGGGGCAAACAGTTACAGTTCAAATATGGCGATCTTGTCCAGAGGAAGATGCAAGAGGATTTAAATTAGACTGACAGCTACTGATACTGCATCAAAGATGACATGGTGAACATCTTGATTGTACAGCACTGACAAGTGACTCCACAATGCCAGGGATTTGAGCTTAAGCACGTTGGATGTACCATCCACAGAGATCAGCCATCTGTATTTACTTGGAGAAAATCATGATGGTTGTGTCTGTTATGGAATTAGAAAAGTAAGTTTCCTGCTCTGAAGAGAATGTGAAAATGAATGAAATGTCAATGGTTTATGAAGATAAGACACCACCAGGTCACTCTTCTGTGTTTGTGCAGTTGGCCACAGCCAGTAGACGGCAGCTCAGGTATTGTCCGTTTAAGTTAACAGGAACATATGTTAGAACAAGTGGGAACCCTAAAATACAGGGTATTTTCCTTGTTGCCATTTCCATCAAAACAGTGTATGACAACGGTTTGTACAGGAGAAACACTCTGCAGGACACACAGGAAGAAATAACCTGAAGATGGTAAAGTGAATTCATTTTCCATTAACACAGTTCTCAGAGCATTTTATGTTTATATCATATGTTGGTTGCATTTTCTCCATGTATTTGTTTTTAATATTGTTGCTGCTGCTGCTTTCCGCACATTTGATATATTTAATTAAAACTGTGGCTGTTTGAGTCTAGCATTGCCATACTTAGTATAGATTGCTTTATTTTGTTTTGACTTTGGTTCTTGAAAAAGTAATAAAGCCCTCATTTTTTCCACAAATAAGCTTTCGGTTTCTGTGCTTCTATTACATACTTAATGCTCCAGTAACTTTGAAGTATGTTTGCTCCAAATTTGCAAGACATAGATTGTGTTTTCCTTTCTTAGGTTTAAACAACTGTGTTAAATTCAGGTCATTTTAGTTTATTATTATCATTAGTGCCATTAGTAGACAAAGTACTGAATTCAGAGGTAGATGTGATTTTTTTCTGAGTTTTTCTAGCAAGTTATAACCTAAGCAAGTGTTTATACATAATGATTTTTCTAGAGAAGCTTTTAAAGTTAAATGTGATAATCTCCTGGAACAAAACAAAAACTCCACATTTTAATATAATTGCCAATGGATCATACTTTTTCTTTCTTAGGAACATTAACCTAGATTTGGAAAATGTGCAAAAAGTTTGAAAAGAGGTTCATTGATATTTTAGAGTGTTTTGTCTTAATTTCACATTGCACTTGGTAAGCTACCATTTACTGAGTACCTACTAATTGTAATTATCTAGGCTACAGAAATTTTCTGTGCCTATGTGGATAATATTTGAAAACCTATGACATACAAAATCTTAGCAAGAAATTCTCTTCCTCATCATTGTGGACACTTGAAAGAAAAAGAGTCATTGCTTGAGCATAAGGAACCATTAATTATGCCTGGAGATCTGGAGAGGGCAGAAACTTCCTCTATGAGTTTGAGCCACATGGGTCTTCCTGAAGAGTAGTTCTTTCTGCTCCTTCAGGCTTAAACAAAATACCTGACAGAATCACTTCTAACTCTGGTTACATCAATATACTCATTCAGCATGTGTGCTGAGCATTTTCCGTTTACAAACTGCTCATTTCAATGTCACTTTCTTGGAGAAGATGACCCAAACTCCACCCTGGACTACATAAGATTTTTCCTAATGTACATTCTGATGGGTTTGTTTTTCTTTTGTGCATGAGCCCTCGTCAGAGTGCATTATTAAAACGATTTGGGAGGTTATTTTATTAGATAAATAACTTGGCTGAGAGAAGTACCATGGTTGGCTCATCTTGTATTCTCACAAACCCCAATAACATTACTTTAATAAATAAGAACATAGGTTGTTATAATGTTGGTATTCCTAAGACTTAGAAAACTTTATTTGTTTAGGAAATATTTATTAAGAATTAGGAAATATTGAAGAAAATCAGCCACATAATATAATCTTTTGGGCTTTAAATCAAATGCAAGTGAATCATGTTTACATAAGCCATTATATTAAGAAGCAATATGATGGTCAAGGTCAGTGGTCTGGCTATTAACTGTCACCTTGAATAAAGTTACTTGAAATAGCTTCTTTATAAATAAAGCACCACCAGTCACAGGTCATCATTTTATTGCAGCTGGGAGGATTACACAATTGATAGAGACACATTTTAGACACATAGATAGTGAATTATAAAAGTATGTTTTCACCAACTCTAAAAAGATATATTGATAGCTGTAGATAATTCTTTTATTGTCTCCCAGTATCTTTCTTACATTTTTGTACAAATTAAAAGTGGCTGGAGGCCCTGGCTTGCTCATTCTCTGTGTGTCTTTCTTCTCATATCTCTCTCTTTCTCTCTCTCTCTTTCTCTCTCTCTCCTTGCAAATAAGTAAAATATTTTTAAAGTGATAAAATAAAGATGTTTATTCTAAAATAAATGTTAAATGTTTTAGCCTAGCATGATAATAAGTGTGGCTATAGAACTTCTAAAGAGCTAATGCAACCAAAATTAAAACTGCCAGGTGGCTGTGTCTGGGGACTCCCTTAAAAGGTAATGGATCACACCCATTGTCCCCCAGTTCAGCTCTTGCTCTGTCCTGCATTCATGGACTAGAGAGGCCATCTTAGATCATGAGATCAGGAAACACACAGTTGACAATAACATAGCAGTGGCTCAAAGTCACGTTTCGTAAGGCTCTCCTCCCTAGACATGTATCTCTTCAAGGGGGAAGCTAACCTCTTTTTAAAATTTATTGATTGTTAATAATTAGATACATTGTTTGAACAAGTCTCGGGGTGGTACCCCCATTTCCCTCCTCCTATCTCCAAACTCCTGGTGTCCTCCTCAGTGGGATTGCTGGACTAGACCATGAGGTAGCAGGTTATGAACTGTACAAGAAGTAGCCAGTTTTTATCTTTGTGTGTTATTGCTGAGGGGGATAATGTCTCTGGAAATTCTCCCCCACCATGGCTTTTACAATCTTTCAGCCCCCTCTTCCACTCAGTTCCCTGACTAACGATGGGTTAGTTTTAGGTCTGCTTTACTGTTGAGGTCTTAAGAGTCTGAATCTCTTCTTTGGACTGTGTTGGACATCCTCAGTGTCTCTCTCCATTGTCCTTTCACGGGTTATCTCACTTGCTGTGGACATAGTTTTCTTGCTCATCTCACCACTTCCTCAAAGGTTTTGTTTGGGTTGTATATCATTAAAAAAAATAGGTGTGGTTCAGCTCCTTCCTGGATGCCAGCCATAAAGACTGATTTCAAGTGAGCATTAGAAGGTAGATAAGCTTTCAGTTTGCTAGAGTGAGAACTGCATTGTTGACCAATGTCTCTTCTAATGTCTGGGATTAGCATGAATCACTTTCTTTTACCATGTCTGATTTAATAGCAGCTGAGCCAGCTCTTTGGGTCTAGAATGGCTATGGAGCCTCTGGACCTTTCTAAGCCTTGTTTTCTTCTCTGTAGGCCATACTGGTTTTTGTTTTCTCTTTATTCCCATGTCAAGGTATTTATTGTTTTAACATTTGCTCTGTGTTCCAATATGATAGTGTGTGTGTGCCTATGTTTATTTTTTAAGAATATGTATGACAAGATTTAAGATCTTTGGGGGGGTTTATATTTTCTACCATATAATCATGCTGTTTATAGACATGCAAAAAATATTCCCTAAATTAAATACATTTACTGATTATTTACATGTATCCATGTATGTGTGTAATTATAGTTTTAACTCTGCAAAAATAAGTTATAGTGACATTGTAGAAATTGGCATTTCTATAAAGAAAAGAGTTTGTGTTAGTTTGGAAGAAGAAAAAATTGTGAAAGTTATGGAAGAAAAAAATGGTGGAAGGATGTAGAAAAAAATCTATATCACTATTTTTCTTAAAAAATGGTCAAGTATAATTTAGTCTGCCAATTTTTAAATATTCTAAACGGAAATTTACATTTTGTTTGTAAAAATTTTTAGCACTTTTAAATCATAAGAACTTTAGAAATTTTCATCCATACTATAGATGTAATTATGGAAAAAATAAAAATAGTTCTACTCATTTTCAGAAAATTAATTCTAAACCAGACATTACATATCAAACTTAATAAAAATAATCAAGTCATAAGTGAGTGTGATGTAACTTTTGACATGAATTTATTAAAATCAGTTTTGACATGAATTTATTAAAAACGCTAAGGAAATTAGAAACATAAAATAGCCTGTATTTAAAATAATTTATTATTTGAGGTATAAAAAATAATAAATAGAAATTATTGCATGTTTATTGGATGAAAAAATTAAAATTTATAGTAGAAGCAGTCTTTGAATTTTTAAAAGATTTTATAACTTCTAACATCTATAAAGCTAAATTATTTTAAAATCATGTAACAGTTCTCATATTGAACTTTTAAAATATCTTTATTATCAATAATTAGATACATTTTATGAGCAAATCTTGTGATGGTACCCCCATTTCCCTCCTCTCTGTCCCCAACCCAGCAGGGACCCTCCTCTGTGTGTATACTTGAATTGCACAAGAGGTAGCCAGGTTTTTTCTCCTTTGTGTGTTATTGCTGAGGAGGCAATGTCTCTAGATATTCTCCCCCCAACATGGCTCTTAAAATCTTTCTGCCCTCTCTTCCACTCAGTTCCCTGAGTCCTGGTGGGTGAGTTTTAAGACTACTTTATTGTAGAGATCTTAAGTGTCTCTGGACTTCTACTTTGGGTTTTGTTGGTTAACACTGGTGTCTGTCTCCATTGACCTTTCACGGGTTACCTGACTTGTTGTGGTGGTAGGTCTCTTGTTTATCTTGCCAGTTTCTCTTAGGTTTCATTTGGGCCCTATATGATTAAATTTTCAAATAATTTAAGTCTGTCATTAAAAACTGTATTATAGTGGTGTAACTATATTCCTTTAAATGTGTTAAAACTATTATTTTTTATTAATAATGGATAATGTGTTGATTTTACACTAGGGCTATGTGATAATATAGTTTCCCTTGTGGTTAGGTTTTATTTTTGTGTATTTTTCTTCTTACTTAAATGGTGGATAGATGGACAAAATTTCTACTGCCTTTTCCTCACTGACACATATAGGAGATCATAATTATTTGATATATTTCGTGAGAATAAAAAATGCCTGAATACTTTGGAAAGTAAAATGCATAAAATCAAAGGGGGTCAATTTTTCTTTTCTATTTGTTGATGGGAAATCTCATTTTCCTCATCACTGAGAAAGGGAGAGCTAAAGATCACTGACTTCAGAAAGATGCAATCCATTGAAGTGCATCATCATCTTCCAGCTCAGACAACCCTGTGAGCCACAAAGCTTCTGACGTCTATCAAGTCTATGGAGGCATTCTAAGTAGCAAAGATGTAAGACCTTTTGCAAGGCCATATGGGTAGTGTGAGCAGTGCAGTCTGATTACAGTCTGGGGTCTTCGAAGACAAAGGCCTTCCTCTAACTACAAAGTTCTGTCTCCCTTAATGAAGAAAAGCGATTTTGTCTTAATGATAATCTTTTAACTCACCAACACCAAGAAAGGCATGATCTCCTCTACATGCTAAAGACAGGACAAGACCCCCATGTCCAGTCTTTGCTTCTCAGTTTCTCATCTTTTGGCTAAAGTTTTCACAGCACTGGCAGTACCTTAGAGTTCCCAATAATGAGAGGCCCCAAATGTAGTAAGCCCAATCCATATGTTGGCGTGTTATAAAAAAAATATAGTTCAGGATATATTTGCTCAAATGCTTATTCAAAATATGAAGTAATTTTACATTACTTTACCTTGCAAATTTTATTTTAAAATACTAAGATATGTAAGTGCAGTATCCTTAAGGTCCAAAAAAATGCAAGGTGAATTATAAATTATTCCTTATTTTAAAACATGTAAGCAGGTAGAAGAATTAAAATATACTCTTCGAGTGAGAACTGCCATATATTCCTTTTTGTCCACTGACACTCTAAGAGAATAAACATACATTGCCCAGTGGCAATTTAATTTCTGAAATATATTTAATTTTATTTTTAAAATGTAAATGAAAGTAGTCATTTAGCTTAAAATAAATCCCTATGAACACTAAGCGTTCAAGGTGTGAAATTATTGCTTGGAGATAACAATTGTATATGTATTTATTTCAGAAACTTTCCCTCCTACAGAGTCCTGTGTTTATCCTTCTTGGTTAATTCACTCTTATCAAAAAGTATTAGAGCTACTCCCACAGCAAGGCAGGTAACCTGGAGAAGGACAATGGAGAGAGGCACCAAGGGTGACCAAAATTGTCCAAAATACAAATTTACAGACTCTTCAAAACCTAATAACTCTGCAAAATATAAACTCACCCACTATGACTCAGGGAAATTTGTGGAAGAGGGGGCGGAAAGAATGTAAGAGTCATGGGGGGAGAATAATTAATGCATAAGAGGAAATGTCACCATGGATTCAATGGCTTTATATAAGAACCTATGATACTGAGCATATTGTTGTGTTAATATACATAATTTTAAGCCAATAAAAACACTAAAAAAGTATTAGAAAATAATATCATAGAGAAGTTGCCACTCTTTGCACTACAGCTCGTGCTTGCTTCACAGATTTCCTTTAGCTTCAGTGAATAAAAATGAAGAGCATCATAATTTCCTGTTTCCCAGAAGTACCTTTAACGTTTTATTATGTGGTATTTGTTTCTTTCTTGAAGGTTAATTGATCCCAAGTCAGCATTTAACATATCAGGACACTTGTTGCCACTACCAATAATGTGCTTCATAAATGGGAAGGTACAGAGTATTCTGGTAGCTAAAGTTGGAAACTGTTCTGTTGACACTGTTTATGTTTGCATGCTGCAAATAATCAACTGAACTAAGAACAATCAGGGCATTCATGAGGCCATGCATTATCTGTCTCTGCTTTCTCTGCTCATCTGCGTCATTAAGGGTCCAGGTAATTGGTATTCCATTTTTATTTTTACTTTCTAATGCACTAAGCACCGTCCTTGGTCATTCTAACTCTGAAATATACTCATCATAATGATGAGAGCAGAGACAAGCATTTATATGAAACCTATGTGAGATTTCTTCTTATACATCAGCCAACTCATAGAAGTAATGTACTTCTACATGACTTCTAATTTAGGCATTATAAGTGGAAAAAAACTCTTTAAATTTTCCAAATGCTATCTCTCTGTTATTATCTTTTTTTCTTTTTTTATTGTCCATAATGAGTTACAATATTTAGTGGGCAAACAATGAGTTGTTATCCCCAATTCCCCTCCCCAATCCGCTGGATAACCTCCTCCATGGGTCATCTGGATCAGTCCTTGTGACAGGGGACCATGGCTTTTGCTTGAACAAACTATAATGACACTCGGTGCTGGTGTTACCCACTTCACTTCCACTATAGACTTCCACCTCCTTGATGTGGGCACACAGAGAAGATTTACAAACCCTCTCACAGGCAGCCTTCCTCTTGTCTTTACCAAAGTAAGAGTAAGAGCCTTCTTACTAGGTCTATGATGTTCCAGCCCTGGGGCTTTTGACTAGGTTTGTGGTATTTTGTAGTCAGCCACACACCGCTGGGATGAATCTTCAAACCAGGCACAGTTTATGGGAGGAAAGTATTCATTTGAACTACAGACTGAGGGGAAGTTCCATAACAGTGAAAGAGGTTGGCCCTCTTTCACAGGTCTAAGCAGAGAGAAAAACTCATCACCTACAACACACATACAGGAGAGGGAACAGGCAGGGGCCAAGAAGAGAATTTCTTCCCCTTTATATAAGCTTAGGGTGGGTTCTTGTGATCCTATCCCAGACTTAATGGCTTCCTGAGTCTCTGGAATTTCTTCCTGCATGGCCCAAACAGGAAAGAATGTTTACTTCCAGCTTCTTTGAGCTTCGTTACATCCTGTCCCTTGCTGAGAGGCTGCCTTCCTGTAAACATCCTCCGAGACCTACCCAATGTAATTAAAAAGATCAAGTTGACAACAAAACCTAACCATCACATGGCATCAGACATGAATGGAGTGGAGTTGAAAATCCAGTCATAGAGTAATTGATTGACCCCTCAACAGTTATGCCACTATGATACCAGTGGGCACATCTTGCCTGGCTGATTGGTTGTGTAGATCACAGGGTCCACTGCTGATTAATAATGTGGATGACTTTTCTCCCTTTGATGGCTAAATTTTGTTGTCAACTTGACCTTTTTAGTAATCTTGAGTGGGTTTCTGAGGTTGTTTATAGGAAGGCAGCCCTCTCAGTAGGGGGAGCGTGTACATCAGCTCAGGAAAACTAGAAACAAACTTTCCTTCCTGGGAGAGCAGTGCAGGAGGGAAATTCTAGAAATTGAGTCAACAAACGTGGGATAGGGTTGGAAGACCCTACCCTAAGGCTGCATAAAGGGGGAGAAAATCTTCTCTCAACCCCCTGTCTGTTTGCTGTTGTGTGTGTGATGCTGGTGAAGGGTTTCTCTCTTTGTTTGGACTGTGACAAGGGGCCAGACAGCCTCCTTCTCCTTTGCCATTATGGAACTTCCCCTGGGTCTTTAGCTTCAATAAATATTTCTTCCCATAAACTGTGCCTTTTTTGGAGATTCAACCCAAGCAGTTAGCATAGCACATTGCAGCACTGTGATAGCTAGTTAGCTAGAAGCAGGAGAAGACTTTTATCTCAGGGTCCTGCAAAGAAAGTCTGGTATCTTCATCAGTAGGACTTTAACATTTAATTCTGGTGGGCAGCAAGAGCATTAGCAATAGGTTGTATTTTGGGGGGTGGAATCTCAGTAATCTTGATGAACAACTCACTAGGATTTATCCTTCCACTGGCACCAGGATTTTCCTGTAACAACCTATAGATTCCAGAAGCAGCAATGTTAATTCCTGAATGGAATTTCTGTCACAGTTAGTCACACGCCACTGAGATGAATCTTCAAACCAGGCAAAATTTATGGGAGGAAATGATTTATTCAAGCTACAGATCCAGGGGAAGTCCCATAAAAGTGAAAAAGGCTGGTTCTCTTTCACAGGCCTGAGCAGAGAGAAAAACCCATCACCTACACCACACACAGAACAACAAACAGGCAGGAGGGTGAAGGGCGCACCAAGGAGAGAATTTCTTCCCCTTTTTGTAGGCTTAGGGTGGGGTCTTGCAACCCTATCCCAGACTTAATGGCTTCCTGAGTCTCTGGACTTTCCTTCCTGCATGGCCCACACAGGAAAGGATGTTTACTTCTAGCTCTCCTGAGCTTCCTTACATCCTGCCCCCTACAGAGAGGCTTCCTTCCTGTAAACATCCTCAGAGACCCACCCTAGATTACTTGAAAGGTCAAATTGACATCAAAATTTAACCATCACACTGACTAAATGCATTTTAAAAATAGATAACTTTATTATATGAACATTTTTCAAATTTGCCATCTTCCCACTGTATTTACACTTATGTTCCCTTTCTCCCAACCCCTTTCTATCAAGGACACTAATCATTCGGGATTCAGTAGTCACTGTGAGGTCATGAATGTATCAGTTGTCTCTGTGGGGGAACAAGGCCTCAGAATACACGTCCTCACCCTGTGGCTCTTACATTCTTCATGGCCCCTCATCCAAAATGTTCCCTCAGCCTTGGAGAGAACAAGTCTGCTTTCCTGTTAAGTCCTCAGCCTTCTCTGATTTTCTGCTTTGTGGACCTTTGTGCCTCCTCAATTGTCTACTCTTATTTCCTCGAAGGAAATTGTCAGGGTAGCAGTGAGAAGAGCACTCTTATGTGGTCTACCATTTCCTTGGTATTGTTTCCTGGGCAGATGTGATAGAGATGATTAGTCTGGTGCGAGGCAGTCAGCTTACTTTTCTTGTCATACTGACTGGTCTTGGGTCTGTCCTGTATTCACTGGCATCTTTAAAAAAGCAGATTCTCAAGCCAAGAGTGCTTCAAGAACACATTTGGGCATATGCCATTTTTCCTGTGTGTGATTTTATAAGCTACCTTTCTAGAATGTACTTTCTGTGTTAAACAGAATGCACGCTTTTTGTTTTGTTTCATGTTTCTGAATGATTGTGTCACTCATACTCACTAGAAATGAAACTACTTGCAACATTCTTGCCAATATCATGGAATCAAAGGGTTTTAAAAAGAATTTTCTGATAAGTGAAATATGGTGGTTTGGCATAGATTTCATTTAATTTGTGCTATGTATAAGATTAAATATCTTATCATTCTATTTATCCTTTATCTAAGTTTAAAATTCATATGTATTTCATTTAATGCCAACCAACCAAATTAGAACACCTTATATATTCTTTATTTTATTTATTTATTTTTTTTTTGGTTTTTCGAGGTAGGGTCTCACTCTAGTCCAGACTGACCTGGAATTCACTATGTAGTCTCAGGGTGGCCTTGAACTCATGGTGATCCTCCTACCTCTGCCTCCCGAGTGCTGGGATTAAAGGCGTGCGCCACCACGCCTGGCATTAGAACACCTTTTATATTGATGGGTAAAATACATCCCAATTAAAAATGAGCAACGGATTTAGCTGGTTGATATATTTGAATCAGTTTATTGATTTTCTATCCTGTTCTGTTTATCTGTTTTGTCACATATCTTTACCACATTGTTTTAATAATAAAATTCTCAGTTATTAATTGCTGGCATTGTTGGTCTTAAATTAAGCTAATTCACACTGAGTTTTCACTATGTATTAGTTCTATTCAATTCTCAGTATGAAGCGTTACATTATTGCCCAGTAAGAACTGACATGTTGCATCCTGCTTCTATCTCCAGCAAGATCTCCTTACTCTTGTGCCGCTAAAACCATCTCACTGAGGACTTTACTCAGGCAGATGTATTCTTAATACATACTATGGGCAGCTGGGTGTTATCTATGTTATTATTCTCAGATTATATTTCAAAATATTTATGTTTTCAGGGATTTTTATTATTTGAAAATTTAAGCTGTCTGTTCTACTAGATTATTTTTTCCTGTTTTTCGTTTGCTTGTTTCTTCATCTTAGTATCAGCATTCCTCTGAGAATTTGCTCTTGAGGGCATGATGAAGGAAGCCCATGTCCTAGCTTGAGCTACTCCAGTGGATTGAGTTGTGTGGAAAATAGACCTCATGAGAGGATTAAACCGTCTCTCCTCAGTTCTTCCTGAAATACTCCATTCTCATTACCAGAATCTGCATCCTTCCTTTCCCTCTTGATTCCCTAAGTAGGCATAGCGAGAGTAAAGGGTAGGACACGCAGGACTGCTAATGACAATAGGCTCCCATTCCAGCCTGTCCCACACTTTACCACTGCTTCTCATCATTGTAACTGAGAGATCTGTCAAGAAAGAGAAAGAAATATGGTATATCTAGAAAGTTCTTACCAAGCATTGTCCTCATTGTCAGTTCTTAATGTTCTCCTTAGATGACAAATACGAGCGCTGTGATATTAAAAAATTGTTGCACTAAAGGTTTAGGACTGTGTATGCATGCATGTGTTTAAGAGTGTGAGTGTGTATGACAGAGAGGAGAAAAAGAGACCGAGACTGATAAATCTCAGTGCCTTCAGAGCAACTTCCTATATTAGAGCATCCCCAGTGCTGAATTAAAGCAAAATGCCCGGTACCCATACTGCTTGCTATCTTATTAAAAGTCCAATAAAATACACACAGACACACACACACACACACACACACACACACACACACACACACACACACACACACCATTACCACAATGATTATAGCCTTAAAAATCTATTAGTAGTACATAACTCTTAAAGTTTTTTTTCAAACTATCTTTACATTGTTATTATAATTTAACTATCAATATAAACAAATATAGCTCTTCCAGTTCCCTAATATGAAGTGGTCAATAGTTAAAAGTGGAAAAGAAATTATTTTCATTAAAAACAAATAAACAACAAATGAAGAAAATCAAACCCCCAAATCAGGCTTTGAGTTTTCTATACAATAGATGTTCAATATTTTGAAGTTTATATCATATAATCTGTACATATAATAATTCTCTTAAAATCCCTTTCTTGAGTCAGAAGGCTGTCCTTCAAGAGCTTAGAGAAATTGAGCAAGCTTACTTAGGTAGAGAGTCACAAAACCAAGACTGAGCTTCCAGGTGCTGTCTGCTCTCTTCTTGGCCTCTGCACAGGATGGTGCTTCTATGTGTGTAATTTATCAGAGAACACAGTTTGATATTTTACAATCTTTGATCTTATAAAGCCACATGGCATACCTATTATCCAGTGGAGCAATACTTTCTTTGAAGCAAGATACATAAATGAAAATATTTTGTTTTATATACAAGCACCAGTGAAACTCAAAGACTACTTCAGAAATGCAGCTCCTAGTAGACATTTAACATAGCACCCAGTATGCCCTGCATGACACGGGGGTCTAAGATCACCTTCAGCCACTGAAATCTCTCAAAGAATTCAAACATATAAAGCAGGAAT
This sequence comes from Zapus hudsonius, assembly GCA_004024765.1. Lineage (NCBI taxonomy): Eukaryota > Metazoa > Chordata > Mammalia > Rodentia > Dipodidae > Zapus > Zapus hudsonius. The sequence goes on from PVHP010000751.1 coordinate 13,384, forward strand.
GGCACAAAAGGGAATGATTTGAAGCAGGTGCTTATAGTGGAGATGCTTCTGAAATCGTTTTCTAGTCATTCTCCAAGGCCTCATACATTTTTTATAACATCTTATGTTCCTAGTTTTAAATTTGAGTACAAACACGAAGGTGAATTCTTTTATGCTGAATTCTATATTACTCAAGCTTAATACTGCTGGTTATTCTGAGGTCTAGAAATCACAAACACTTATTGATCCAGAACCTGTATTGTGTAAACTTTAATTTTTTTTATTTTGTGTTCATGCAAACAGTACCAACAAACACCAAAAATTTATTAAAGGTAGATACAATTCAACGGTTACCCTTTACTTCTTGTGTGCATGTATATATGTATATAGATATACATATATGTATACATATATGTGTGTGGATGCTAAATATAAGAGCAAATATGTTGAACACAATTTGTAATGATTTAAAGAAAGATGTATTCAGGTTTATAATTTTTAATTCTGTAACACTTGTAAGTGATAAGCTTTAAACAAAAATTGTATAGCTCATCAGCCAAATTTGTAACAATGATGATTTGGCTCTCTACAAAAGAAAAAACAAGATAAGTGAAATGAAATAAAAGATAATTGAAAAAGGAACACTTAGCAATATAAAATATGGAAGTTGGCTTCCAAAATGGAGAAAATAAAAGACAAAGTACCCACTGTTTTTGCTGTGTGTATGGGGAAGTTTTAGACTCTAGAGAGCCTCAGACTGAAACAAGAAAAAGAGCTTTATTTTACACCAACTTGGGAAAGAAGATTGCTCTCCCATTGCATTATTCTAATTTACCTAATATGCTGAACAAAGTGTCTTTCAGAGGTTTCCTATTCCAAAATACATAGTTTAAAAAAAAACACCATTAGAGGCTTATTGAAGCAAACTTAGATAAGTGTTTAGTGTAAAATTTACAATGATGGAGCATATCCTCTTTTTAGTCCTCTAAAGATGAATGAGTTTAGGCTTAAAATATATTGATGTCTGTAATAATTGTCATCTCTCAAAATGAAATGGGAAAACAACATTGACTATCAGAACTATCCACACAGAATTATTGGAGAAACATGAGTGAGATCTTTAACCCAGAATTTAACTTTTTTTTTTTTTTTGCATGTTTCTTGAGGTAGGGTCTCACTCTATCCCAGGAAGACTTGGAATTCATTCTGTAATCTCAGGCTGGCCTCAAACTCACAGCGATCCACCTACCTATCCCTACCAAGTACTGGGATTAAAGGTGTGCATTGCACAAAATCTTAAAAGAGAAATGTGATTTATTAACTCAAAGCCAAAATTTTAATTACTGAGCTTCAGACACTTGACTTTCAGGCAACAAGTGCTTACTATCAAATTTGAGTCTGAAGTGGAGTGTTCCACTCAGAGACTGGAGGCTGGGGACCACTGTAACTACTTTGACACATTGACCTTTCAGGCTTTCCTCAAACAAAAACAGGAATGAGAATTTTGTTGAAGCACTGGGGCAGGAACCTCAGTATGTTCAGGGAGATGAGTGTCTCTGGGACATTGAGAAGCTTCAGTTATGGGGTCCCTTGTTTCTTCATGTACATCCTCAATGACTTAAATATTAAAATCAGAGCCTCATCACGCTATGGAAAGCCTGGATAACAAGTATCTGAGGGTCTTCTAGTGTTCTGTGGGAAATGATCTCTGAGTTATTAAATTAATATTATAGAATTACATTTTTATACTATTCAGATTCATAGTGATAGAAAGAAGGGTACTTTATCACAGTTTATCTAGAGTAACAACTTTCTGTGAGGTGAAAATGTTTGTAAACATTATAAAAACAATTAAAGTGAATGAACCAAACCAAAATAGTTCATTATTTATGAATGAAATATTTTTTCCACAGTATCATTTAAAGTACATTTTTTTGTTAAGAATCAAATAGTGATCCCAATATAAATGTAAGAATTTTTTCAAGTACTAGAATATAACTTTACTGTTATTTTGAATGCAAATAAAAATATTGCAAAGCCACCTCCACAATGACACTTCCTTTAGCCAGGCTCCATCTCCTAAAGGTTTTGTAACTTTTCCAAACAGTGATACCATCTGAGGAGTAAATATGCAAACATGTGCTCTTGTAGTTCCTTTCTTGTTGTTGGGGTAAAGCACCCTACGAAAAGTAGCTGATGGGCGTTTATTTTTGCTTATAGTCTCTACGGGAAGCATAGTATGATCCAAGGCTGGACATCATTTCTGCTACAGCAAGTAGAATTAACAGCAGGGTAGCAGGGTAGTGAGCTGAATTCAAGCAAGGGGGAACAGGTCATAACACCAATCACCCCCTCCCCTCAACAACACACCTCCTCTAGCAACGTGCCTCCTCCCAAATTGCCATCAACTGGAGAGCAAAAATTTGTGGGTGACACCCATTTCAAACCACCACATGAGCCTGTTGGGGATATTTTACATTCAACCTCCACATGAAATGGTTTTGAAATTATACTTAGGATATGTCTTATATATTGACATGAAAAATATAGTAAGTAGTATTTCATGTTACTTTAAATATAGATAAGTAAAAATGTTCCTTCCATTTTCAATACTGATACTTAAAAATATGAGATTAACATTGGTTTTGGTTTTGCCTTTTCAGATAAATTTGCAAAGAAAAATGAGAGTTACTGGTGTGATTACCCAAGGAGCAAAGAGGATTGGAAGTCCTGAATACATAAAATCCTACAAAATTGCTTATAGTAATGATGGAAAGACCTGGGGAATGTACAAAGTGAAAGGCACCAGTGAAGATATGGTAAGACTATACATTATATTTTTGAAATATTTCATTTTAAAATTAAAATTCCTTTGATGACCATGCATCCTAATGTAACACCTAAACTTTCTGGAGAACTCTTTTGTTCAATTACATGGCTGAAGATTTTAAGTTTTTTAATTAGGTTTAAAATGAAGGGAAAAGGAGTTTCTTTAAGTTACAACGTTTTAATAGCTGCACTTTATAATTTTCTAAGCTTTTAATTGGTGGTCTTACAGATTTAGCACACTCTTAGCTTTTACAGATCAGCACATTTGTTAATCAAAGAACTCCTAATCACAATCGTTGTAAAACACAAGATAGTGGCCAGAAGATAGCAATGATGTCTATCATTACAAACATCTTCTTGGAAAATATTTTTGTTACTTATCAAAATAAAATATTTAAGATGGAATGGAAATAATATGCAGTATTTAATTCGCCTTACTTGCCTTTCTGTTGCTCCAAATTTTAAAATTAATTCAGCAAATTTTACTTTTGAAAATATTGAGGAGGCAAATCTTTCACTTCAAAGTCACCAAAGGACAAAACAATAAGGAATGTTATGAAAGGTCTTTTGAGTTTAAGTGAGCTTTTCTGTTTAGTTAAACAGGTTACATTAAAGGTTAAATAAGAATGCGATTTTAAAAAATGATGTTAGAGCCAGGAGTGGTGGTGCATGTCTTTAATCTCAGAACTCAGGAAGGAGGGAAAGGTAGGAGGAATGCCTGAGTTTGAGGCCAGCCTGAGACTACATAGTGAATTCCAGGCCAGCCTGGGCTAGAGCAAGACCCTACCAGGGGAAGAAAATTAAGTTAGGCTGAGTAATTAGCTGGTTGGGTAGAGTGCTTACTGTACAAGCAGGAGGGCTTGCATTCAACCCCTTACCATAAAAAAATGCACCCATAATTCCAGCGCTGCTGATGTGGACCTGGGAAGATCTCTGAGAATCCCTGACTAATCAATCTGCCCTAATTGGTTACCTGTAGGCAAAGAGAGACCCTGTGTCAAAAATAGGTGGGAAATACTCCTGAGGATAATACCTGGAAAGTTGTTCTGGCATCCACATGCACACATAGGTGCATATCAATTTTCCAAACAAGTGATCCCATACACACACACACACACACACACACACACACACACACACACACACACACACAAACACACACTCCACACATGTTGAAGCTGACAAATTCATTGTTTCATTTTTAGAAGGAAACTGATGTTTATTTGTTTATGTGTTTGTTTGCTGTTTGGTTATTTGTTTGTTTGTTTCCAGTAGAGGCTATATATCAGGAATTGCAAGTCCCTGATTCACTGATCACACTGATCTGGGACTGAAAGATAAAGAAGGAATCTGCCAGCCAGGCTCTAAAGCATCAGTAATAAGTAGTTCTTCCAGATTTAATAAAACAATAAGAGTTTAAGTATTAATTTGCAAATGTGCACACAGATTAATTTGCAGAATTTAGGGCACGGATTCCTCACAAATACTAGAAGCATTCTTCTGCAGGATTGACTTTGAAATTGGTAAGATAGTCAGAGGGTAGTATAGACTGTATAATAGTAGAAAAAGATTTACAGCTTTCACTGGGATATCTCCTAACGGTTTTATCTTCACTGCTGATGACAAGTTACTCCAAACACTCTATCCTTTCTCCCAAATTTTTATTAAGAACTTTCTGGAATAGTGTTGACTATATGAAAAGAATTAAATTGTCGTTTTTTGGATTTGTATGTGTGTAGTATATGTGTGAGAATTTTCATATATATGGCATAAATGTGTGCACAGGTGTATGTATATGCATGTGTGTGCAGATACCAATTTCAGGTGTCTACCTCCATTGCTCTGTTATGTTGTGACTGACACTCACTCAACCCAGAACACTCCGTTTCCACAAGAAAATCAAGCTAGAAAGAACCACTACTGAGATTATAGCTGTGTGATGTCATGTCCAGCTATCTGTGGGTGCCAGATATCCAAACCCAGGTGTTCCTGCTTGTGTGACAAGAACTTTACCCACTGAGCAGTGTCTCATCCATTCCCCACACTTTTTGTGATAGGATCTCCCTCTAATAGCTGATGTTGGCCTGGACTCATTACGTAACTCAAACTGGCCTTGAACTTGTCTCATTGATCCTGACTCCTCTGCACACTTTTAAAGCATGAGGCACTAAGGCCATCTTTTGAAATGCACTATTATGTCTTTCCCACAGGTGTTCCATGGAAATGTTGACAACAACACACCCTATGCTAACTCTTTCACGCCGCCAATCAAAGCGCAGTATGTGAGACTCTATCCCCAAGTTTGTCGAAGACACTGCACTTTGAGAATGGAACTACTCGGCTGTGAATTATCCGGTGAGTTTCATAATTTCTATTCCTATGCTATCTTAAAGAAAAAAAGAATATATTTTATGTGATCTGCTACTGAACTGTAGTTTTTTTCACCAAATTTATTTTATTTTTCTGCTATAGAATGTCTAGAACATAGTCCAGTGAGAAACAGCATGCAGTTTCCAGGTATAAGAAAAAGCTCTGCACCACATTACATAATTAAATTAGTGTAGAAAGAGTAATGTGTTTTGTGGAGTGGTCAAAGAAAGTACCAGGAATTCTTTTGAGACTGTTGTTAAATTTAGTTGTGTCTCATTGTTTTTGGTAAAAACTATGGTTTATGATTTTTGATGAGAGTTAAGTAAAACTAAAATCTGTATGACCTCATAAATTGGCTCAATCAAGACTTTATGATATATACAGGGGAAGGTTTATCATTGGATTTGTTGAATTTTTTAATCATATGAAACATGTAAATTTATCACCCCCTCTCTAGAGAACAATATTTCAATACCAAGGTTGCTACTATAAATTCATTCTGAGAACATTCTCAGCTAGCAACCTGCTTGTTGTACTAATACTGGCTATCCTGCTCAAGGGTAATCTATCAAGTCTCAAGAGTTAAATAATTCCTGTCACCTAGGAACATCAATATTGGATTCAAAGATGAGGACTCAGTGTGGGGATCTCACCACAGTCACATTTCTTTATAGCTACATTTTGAACTAAGTAGAACACTACCTCAGCATAGTTTACTCTGTGACCATTCTTCCATCAAAGTTAGCCTATCTTTACCAAACTGGATGGTCATATGTGTTACTTTTTAGTATAGCCTCAAAGTATGGAAAACTATCTAATTTAAAATAATGCTATTTTTTAAACGAAAGTACAAGTTTCTGGCAAGAGACAACTGTAAGTTTTTACTCATGCATACTTTATTTCTCATATTTATTTGTAATACAGGATATGTAAGTATTTTTAAGCAATAAAAGTTTGTATTAAAAAGGAAATCTGTTTCTTTATAAGCTATTACATTTAAGAAAATTAGAGTAATTTTCCCAAAAGAGTGGATCTATGTTAAGAATCTTATTTGCATATTCATTATTGGTGTCAAGCATAAGTATTTGCTGTCATTAATTACCTTAACAGAGATCTTGTTCCTGTTTTGACCACTTGAACCAGCTTATTGACTGTCGGTATATCTTAGCAGAATTATTACTGTAAAGTGTTTGTATTTCATGTCACTATATCACCAGAGGACAGTGTTATCTCACAGCCATTCATCATAAAGCAATCAGGAGGAAGCCTCAGTCTGAGGAGGTCTGCTGCAAGCCTGTGGGTTTTAGTTTCTTAACATCCATTGCCTTTCCTGATTTTTCATTCTTTTGATTCATGAGGATCAGCCTCTCAGACATGACATGATTACACCCCTAAGGTGTAAATATATTTTACTTTCAAGCTTGACAAGAGGTTACGCCTGCCACTTCACAGATTTTATTTTCTCAAAAAAGAACAGTGCTCTATCTCCCAACCCCACAAATTGATTTTGAACTTGCATGCAGAGAACAGTATCTTTTGATGGATGTTTTTAAAGGCGAGAACATCTCACCATAAAAATAATCAATTTCTGTGTTAATACTTCATTTTGTTCAGATCTGCCCTCATTGACAAAAGAGCTAATTAATTTATATGCATGAAATTATGAAGATACAAAGGAAAATTTGTGATAAATTCCCCCTGACAGAAAGTGAAGTTGTAATACTTGGAACCACAGGCACAAATTTTCATAATATTTCAAACTATTTCCTACAGTTGAGTGAAAAACTGGAAAACCTAAGGCTGCTTTACTGTTTTCAGTGAACTGTCACAAGATCTTTAATCCTGCCTAGAAACAGTTTATCTCTTCCCAGACACTTGAAAAGATCATCTTTTAAATTGTCTAAAAAGATGACTTTACATATTTGGAATGAAACAGAGCATGACCATAATTAGAGAAATACAATACATTTACTCATTCTTTGAGGAAAATATTATTTAGTATTTCTTCCTGGCTGAGAACTAGATAACAGAGTGGGTGTGACATGAATTTTATGACTAATCAGAAATTCTAAAAGAGTATTTGCTATCCAACATTTCAATTGTTAGATCACAAAATATATATTTTTTTAAAAATAACTACTTTTGTTTTCCATTGAGCCTCCTCTGCAAAGAGAGCAACATTTTACAAAGACTTTGGGGAGAATCTAAATAGGAGATTTCAGAGGCCTGTCTTTCAGACAATTCATGTTCCCTAGGAATTGACTGAAGATAAACAGCATGTTATTATGGCCATTAGAAATTTCTAGAATACTTGATTTTTTTTTTAAATTTTTGAGTGTTCTTTTTAACTTAGAATTCCATTGAGATTTTAGATCTGTGTTTATCATCTGTCTTAGAATACTTGTCTCTGTCTCATCAATAATCCCCTGACTAAACCAAGAGCCATCTTTGCTATTCTTTAATAATATTTGAAAAATACCAGCAGTGGAGGTAAAGGTGGAGGGAAGAACTCTCTGAAAGGAAGAATGATTTAGACTAATTAGGAAAAAGGCAATTAATGGTAGCTAAGTATTATCAATGGGAAGTTTAAATACCCCTCTCAGAGTCTACCTATTAAATGGCCTAGATTTAGCACAGAACCCAGTCATGGGGTATTATTTGATATTCTCTGATACACTGGTATTCGGAGACTTAACATTGCTTTATGGAAACAATATAAGTTGCTAATTTGTACTCAATCCGACCTGTGACAACAAAGTTTCTAAGTACTTTATAAACTAGTTTCTTGAACATCTCTGCAGGATAGTTTTTATTTTGATCACCATTGCACAGATAAGAACACTGAAGACTAAGTGTTTAAATAATAGGAGCAAGACCACGTGGCCAGTGAGGGGAAGGCTGATTTGACTTATCTGGGTGAGTTTCTTAGCCAGACTAACAGTTTTATAGATGGAGACACAGCTGCTGGTTAATATTACTAAAGAATCATGCTTTCTATACAGAAAAACTTAGGATTCATTGTCTTTATATCTATATACTCACATTGTCAAGGTCAGAAAATTAATTCAAATTTTGTAAAAAAATTAAATAAATTAAAAAAAGAATGCAGAAAGAATGCAGATATAAGTTGGCTAGTCTTTAAATATCCCATTTATAATAAATGTACAATTAACTAAAGTTCATATTGATATATTTTGTTATGAGGTGGCATGAGGAAATTAACCCATTATATTCCTACAGAAAATGAGTAGCAGTGACATATGAAATTATTCTTACATTAATATCATTAAATAATTATTCAGGACATACTGTAAGAGCTAAGGTGGATGGGAATACCAGAGGCATCCCTCCCTCCCCGGACAATGACTGCTGTTTTCACAGTTCATAACCCACAACCCCATGGTGAATACCAGCAATCCCAATGTGGAGGGTCCTCATGATTTGTGTATACAAAGTTTCTACTTAATAAAAATATTGTAATTCTTTAAAAAATTGAAAATGTGTGTGTTAGATTCCTCTTTTAAGAACATTTCTATGCTAAAGTTTATTGACTGTGAAATATAAGAATTTAAGAAAAGTTTTAGCTAGAAATGTTTACCAGAGTTTCATCATACCTTTTTGTATCCTCATTTATATTTTCTAAATTTCAAACTTGTGCAGTGCCTGGCACAGGATATACACTGAGAAAATATGACCTCCCTGCCTTCTGGAAGGAGTCGTGTTGTTGCAGCATGGATCAATGATAAATATTAGGTCCTAGGCAGGAAGGATGATACCTGTAATAAGAACAAAAATAAATAAGTAGTTAGCACATACTTCTTAGGAAAGAAAAATGCTGTCTGTTTCATAATATGAGAGCACAACATTTTATAAAAATGACTCTATTCTTAGTGGACTTTCATTTGTAATATTATAAAAAACAAATGAAAAGAAACCAAAAATAATTTATGAGAAACTGTCCCATTTTCAAAGACACAGTGATATTGTTGGAAACTAAGGAACAGTCATGAGGGCTGCAGTAATGAGACAGGAGAGAGCCTTTCAGAATTGTTTTCATTTTACAAAATCATCTATCACCGAAAAGTGGTTTGATTTGTCTGTCTTGTTTTCAATTTTTTCCAAAATATATTCAGACAAAATAGCTTGAATTGGCTATCTTGTTTTCCTATTTTATTCCAGATTTATTTCTGATTATAGTCCCTTTTTTGAATTTAGATGTTCTCTCTTTCGGGGAGTGAATAGCATCATGCTTAATCTTCTCTTGCCTATGTGAAATAGATGAGGAAAGTTTCAGGATAAGAAATTGTTTTCTTCATGGAGTTTCTTCTCATTTTCTCCCAGGCTGTTCTGAGCCTTTGGGGATGAAATCGGGGCATATACAAGATTACCAGATCACTGCCTCCAGCATCTTCAGGACCCTCAACATGGACATGTTCACTTGGGAGCCAAGGAAAGCACGGCTGGACAAGCAAGGCAAAGTAAATGCCTGGACCTCCGGCCACAATGACCAGTCACAGTGGCTACAGGTAACTTAACCAAGATTGATTTATTATCCACAACGCTTTGCCTTACAAGATTTCCTATTGACTGAGTGAATATTACAGTTATTACACTGTTTTCAATATGCATTTCTTTGTCTTTTCAAAAATGGTAAAGCTGAAATTTCTTAGGAAGCTATAACCCTGGGCTGTTTGCCACCAGCAGATTGATACAGCATATTTTATCAGATCACACTACATGTAGGTCAACTGATCAATCCCGAGAGCATTTTCATTTTGTTTCATCTATCATAAGCTTGGCATCTCATATCAGTTTTAAAGCGTAATAGAGGATTCAAAGAGAACTAAAAACATGGCACTCACCTACAGTTGGTGACAGAGTATCATAACTCATGGCATACTGACTCTTTATGTCTGCTGGCTTAGCTACACTCTCAGAACAGAACTTGCTTAATACAAAGAATGTCTGGATTCTACATGGTCTGGATATCATTTGTAAATGAAAAAAAGTTTATGCTCCAAGCTTTTTACAAGTCCTCTTCACCTGCACTTCTGTGTGGTGAGCTTAATTTTATTAATGTCATACATGCACTCAAATTTGATAGCTAAATTTCATAATAAGATGATTTTACTTGAGAAAAAAATTAGTTCCATTCTGATGGGTTTTTATATCTTGTGTTGTTGTTGGACTGCAAAATGTCTCCCATAGGCTCATGTATTTGAAAAGTTGATCCCCAGCTGGTAGTACTACTTGGGAAGATGGTGGAATCTTTAGGAGGTAAAACTCTGCAGGAAGAAGTAGCTCACTGGGGGGAGGCGGTGGATAAGAGGGGGCCTTACAGCTAGGCACTACTGTCACAGAAGCCACCAGAAAGCATAAACCCTTCATTCTTTCAACTGACTTTTGTCATATATTTTGTTCTAGCAATTAGAAAGGTGACTAACACATATGTCAATGAGTTTTGAATGTGGTACCCTATTATATTCCCTGGAAATCATGAAAATAATTTAAATGACAAGTACCACTCTTCTCATCAAATCTGAAATTAGTAAGGTCACATGACATTTGCTATAGACCCTCTTCAGTCCTTTTATCTGGTCTTCCTTTTTTTCAAGTTATAAACATTCTCTTTTTCTTTTCTTGCTTGCCCTTAAAATTTCTACATGGATTCTCACTTAGCTGAAGCTCTGTTGAGCTCTTTCTTTTGCTGCCAAACATTATGGATAATTATGTGTGCCTTTCTCCTACTACTGTTTTCAAATGCAGGGAGCATATCTGCAGAATATCATCCCCGGATTAAACCCAATCAATGTCTTATTGTGCATATAGCAGTGCTTATTAGTTAAGTCATTGATGTAACAAATGTTTATTTGTGATGTATCCACGCAACATCTCCTGTTGTGAACATCAGCACTAGTCATGCTCTTAACACTTTACTTGTTTGTAACTACGAATTAGTCATCTGGCCCCTGTGGCCTAAACTGGTCCCCATGGCCACTTTTTTCCATTGCTTTTTTTTTTTTCTTTCCCTAAACCATCTTCTACACCTTTGTCCATCTGTTCTCCTGCTAATGTCTTCATTCCTAACTCCACAGGTACAAATAAACTGATTTAGCAAATATTGGTGATTTCAACTTGCAAATTTGGATTAGAGTATCTTAAAATCATTTGACTTCTCCACATCCCCACGGGCCCTTCATAACGTGGAAACCATCCGACTAAGGAGTTTTTGCAGAAACCTCTATCTCCGCTTTCCAGTTTCCCCTTTAAAGTTTCAAAAATGTATTTTTTGAGATATATGTGTGTTTGTGTGTTTGTGCTTCTAAAATGTAAATATTTATTTTCTTTCACGTTTAAATCCTTCAGCTGCTTTTCGAAGCCTGTAGATGAGCCACAAATTCTTCAATATACCCTATGGTGGTGATTCGTGTCTTAGGAAAGAGATCACAAAACATTAAAACATGACAGTGCATGGAATGAGACACTGCTCAAAATTATGAAGTGTTTCTTTCTGCAATTTCCAGGTGGCACAGTCACATTTAGTTGTCTATCAGTATCTGAACTACAGAAAGTAAAGCATGGGTGCCAGGGCTACATGCAGCTGATTGCTATAATTTTCTCTCGGTAGCCTTATCTCACTGCATTGCTCTTTGAACTTTTGTGGTAGATGGTTTACTCTAGGCACCAGATACCTCACCAAATGCAGGGAGCTGGAATGATCGCCATTACAAGATGGCACCCACTTCCTTGCAGCTATGTGGTAAACAGCTCCATATTAGGCAATGCTTTGAGAAAGACGTGCCTTTGGCTCTGCGCATGTGCGAGTTATATAACTGTCCCTAGCCAATCCCGTAGCGCCTGGTGGTGGCAAGTTGGTATCAGCCAATCATGGGGCGACCCGTGTCCTTAATCCCTTTATAAGCAACTGACTCCTAGTGCTAGGGTCCCTCGCTTCCTGCTCTCCCTTCAATCAAAAGGCTCTCCAATAGTGTGATTTGAGAAGAATCCTCGAGTTGTGGTTGTTCTTCCTCGCTGGTCGAGCCGCAACCAAATACTTATGATGCTTACATAGAGTAGCTACTTTACAACTTGTTGAGTAAAGTTTTGTTGATAGAAAAATATCAAGTTACATAGTTTTGTCTTTATAGTATGTAAATGAATTCTTCAAGGTAAGAGAGAAATTGTTACATACTTGTCATATTTTCAGTATTAAGGATCACACCTAGAGCCTCATGCATGGTAAGTAGCATTTTACCATTGATACCAATCTTAGCCCTAAGTCCACATTGTTTCTTAAGATGATAAAATGAATAGAATACTTTCTGTCAATTCCAAGTTTATTTAAAATACAGGAATTATTACTTTAATAACTTAATAATCAATATTTAAAAGATGATAGAAAGCTTGACTTATCTCCCTTTGACTAAACTTGGCAATGAAAGGGTTAGTTAATTTTACTTGATATAAAATATTTTAAATTTATAAGAATTCAAATCCCATTTTAGATTATGTTTATCAACAATAATGACTTAAAAGAATAAGGCAATATATTTTATACCCCAAAATAATCTCAGTCAGACTGAGTAAACACTAGAAATATCTCCATGAAGGAACTGCCAATGGCAATTTCCTTTAGAATAATAAAAATAAAACAAATGTTCTTACATGAGTCAGAATGTGATTTTCAGTGCACCCCCATCGATCACTTTGTTCAAGAGAGTTTTCACTGTCTTCCTAATGTCACTTTCTTGCTGGCATCAATTCAGTCTCTTGATGACAGATTTTCTGTCAATTCCAAGATCAGTTCTTTAAGTGAATGTGTAATTTTTGTCATGTCAAAATATACCCAGACTCTTGACAGGAAAGGAAATTGACATCATTTCTTTTATTTATTTATTTATTTTCTGACATCATATACAAAATTGTTCCAGGATTAGGACTGTGTCTCTTTTTTCCTTCACAAGAGAATATGTGCTCCACTGCACACTGTTGCTCTTGTGCCTGGTAGTTATTTTTGAAAAATAAGATTGACATTTTTTATAGAAACAATGTATTAATGAGGTGATTTTTGAGATGTTTCTATACTAATCACTTGTTATACTTAATTGAAGTTTTTGAATTTATGCATTTAGGTGTGTCTGTAAATAAAATTAATCAATTCTAAGCAATCTCTCTCCAGAAGGAAGACTATTTCTGTCGTTTAAAGGACATTTCATCATAAATGGTTGAATTAGTTTGCAATCCTTATTTTTTTACTATCCATAATTAGATACACTTAATAAGGGAATAATGTGTTGATGTCTCCATTTCCCCTTTTTCACTCTTTCCTGTCCCCGGTTAGTTGGATATCCTCCTCCGTGGACAGTCTAGATCAGTCCATGGGGTAAAGGGTTGTGAATAGCCTAGCAGTCAACCCAGTTCCACCCCCCTTTACATGTTGTTACTGAGGGGGCAATGTCTCTGGATATTCTCCCCCACATTGTGCAATCCTTATTTTTAAAAAGCTGTATTTTATCGACTGAGATTTTCTTTTAAATATCTGATTGTTGGCCCCCATGGTTAGTTTCCGAGTAACCAAGTCCAAAATTATATTGGATTTTCATAAAATGTACCTGGTATTTGATAAATCATTATTTTCTTTTTAGTAGAATGTATAATTAGAATCGCTTTGCTGTAAATCAGCAATTATAGCAAAAATGAAGAAGATATATATATATATATATATATATATATATATATATATATATATATATACACAAAGAGAGAGAGAGAGAGATTCTTTCTCCATGGAACTATAGCTAAAACAATGTGATGTAAGGAAATATAAAGTAGCACTGATCAATTACATATATTGACTTAGTCAAGCAAAAAAAATGAAATGTATTTATTTGGGTGATAAAAGATTTTTTTCAGTTTCTCTACTTAAAAATACTAAATAGTAACTATGAATAATTGAAAAACATTAGCTGGTCATCCCTACTGACCCTCTATTCTTTGAAAAGTCATGTGTCCTACGTGCATTTTCACTGATAGATTAAGCCAACTCCCTTTCATTATCAGAGTAGTCAAACTGATTCATCATGAAATAAATATGTTTAATTATAGTCAATCAGAAAGAAGGATGTTCCTTATGATAGTGTGATAATTATTAAACTTGGTTCATTAAGATGTGGTTAGTAAAGCCAAGAAATGAGGACTCTAAGGATGGTCATGGGCTGATGAAAAACTTAAAAAAATAAGATAGCACTAGGTATCTTACAGTGAGTAAAGTTGTATGCACATTTATTGTCTTATTGAGAACGACAAAAAAGTGGGATATTCACTATTTGCAAATAAGTTCACTAAAACTTATAATGTTAACATTCTATAAATGACTGATAGTAAGAAAAATGCCATGACTCAGGAAATGGCCTTTGGTCTATTTTATGAGCCGTTCATTAGTTTGTGGTAGTCTGTGCAGTATTTCAACCACATTAATAGTATTAATGAAGTAGGTAGGCTGTGTATTTTAGTAGTGACCTTTACCAAAATTGCTTCTAAGGTTATAGAGCTCCATTTCAATACCAATTGTGTGGTAATATGTAAGAAAACAATCACATTTAAGTTTCCAAATTAAATAAGCCTTACTTAGTTATCTTATTGCCACTTCAGATTTAAAGAGATTTATTTTGGCCATAAAGTTCATAACTGGCTTTTCATGCTCTCGAGATTACTTATTTACACAAGAGCTAGTAAAAATGTTTTCAAGTTTCCATTGATAATTTTTTGTTTTATTTATTTATAAGAGAAACAGACACAGAAAATGATTGTGCCTGATCCTGATGTCACCACAAATGAACTTCAGACACATGTGACACTTTATGCATCTGGATTTAATTGTGGTTTGGGAATTAACTCCAGGCCAGCAGGCTTTGCAAGCAAGCAGTGATACCAGCTGAGCTATCTTTAGAGCCCAGGTTTTGAAGTTTCAATAGGCTTTTAGGAATTGCCTGTCAATATGAAGAAATCTTAATTTTCAACTCACAATGCCAATATTGCACACATAGTGAAAAGGAAACCTGTGAGAAAAGGTCATCTATGTGATGATCTTAAAGAGGTCAAATATGTAACGAATTTGGGGTAAGAACCTAAGATAAGTACCATGTGTTAGACGAAGTGAAGCAAAGAATGGCTGTGTGTTATTTTAGCCTACACATCATCTTTAGACATATTTAGACAACTTTATTCTACCAAAGAGAATCTCTGCTATCCAATTAAAATATTTTAATAAGCACACATATGTATAGAGGACATTGGTACAGAAATGAGGTATAGGGCAAGGAAATGACAGTTTCGATACTGCAGTATACTGGGTGAATTATTTAAAGTCCAAAATTCAGAATTTCATTGTTAACAAATCATTTTTTGTTTTATCTTATTTTGTCTTTCCTAAATTGTCTTCTTTCAAGAGATCTCTCAGCACTAATTGAGAGAAATCAAAAAAATTATTAGTATAATCTGTTGTTTTTTCATAAATGAACATCGAAGTTATCAAAAAGATATCATACAACATAATTACTTATAGAACTGTAGTTACTAACCATAAAATGAACTTTCATTTCGTTTAAATTTAAGGTGATATATTGCATATCTATTAACACCACAATTATTGCTAATATTCATTATAACTATTAGCAACTTCCATTGATTACTGTGCTGTATCACTAAAAACAGCTTTTTAAAAGCTCCCACAACTAGGCAGGAGACATATCAAGGCACAGCAAATACTAATACTAAAGCACAGGGACAATAAAATCCAGAAAAAAAATCTCCAAGTAACAGAAAGTAGATTGAGTTCAGATACAAGAAATGGTCTTAAAACAACAAACAAGAGAGTCTGTGAAGATCAGACAGATGCATGAAGGGGCAGAAGTTATTTTAAATTTCTTCAGGATTTTTAGTTCAAATAAAAATGAAGTAACTGATAAAACAAAAAAACAGGATCCCTTGCCACAAGGACTAATACAGACAGCCCACGAAGGAGGATATACAACTGATCAGGGAGGGGGAGGGGGGAAGTGGGGAATTCGGGATAACAACGCATGGTTTGCCCACTAAATAATGTAACTCATTATGGACAATAAAAAAATAAATAAATAAATAAAAAAAAAACCAGGTCAGGTGAACTCAAATTTGTGACATATTAGACATGTGTGTATTATCAAACTTTTTATAAAAATGCTAACTTCTCTTAAAAAAAAAAAGCCGAACACCAAGGCGAACATCAGAACTTGAGAATACTCCATCAAATAAGATGATCATTTGTGAAGATTCACAGGGAAAATTGAATTCAAAGCGGGAGATATCATTTATCTCTTAAGCATTCTCGCCGTGAGCTAACATAATTGTTTTGTCACGAGGCTGAACAGTCAGAGAAACTTAGGGAAGATTACAGAGCCCATCTATAGCAGACAGGGAACTAAACATTCCAGGTTGGTCATGTTTTGATCATTATGACATGTTCTCTAGGAATGCGGTAACTGCTTCTTTTGGGTGACAGCTCTGGTGTGTCTCTGAACCCACCAGGTACTCTTAAGTTTGTTGTTCTACATTATAAAAAGTATATTTACTCTTATAACATCACTCAACACTTAATATGAACACAGGTTGAATATTTGGAAAATGCAATTCCTATTTTTTTGTTCTAAAAGTAGAATTAATTGGAATGAAAAGGAATAATTATAGTTTTTCCTTCCCATTATCTATTGTATGTACCTGTTACATGATATCACATTTTAGAGATTGTTCCCCAGTTCAGCAAATGTGACCGTGGCTAATTTCACCTGAATTTTTGTTTTGGTTTATCTTAAACACTTTTGTAATATTTCCTTGGTGACAATGATGATACAATGACTAAATAACTCACTTTTGTTTACATTCGTGATTGCAGTTATGTTTCACTTATAAAGTGTTAATTTGCTTATAACAAAGGTTATATTCAATATCTTTCATTAATAAATTAACATTTCTATAGAGGGAACATGGCCTAGTGAGGCAACGTCCCAATCGCCTGTCTTTCTTGCTTCTTTTAAAGCTCTGTTGTAGTTCAAGAGCAGAGTGTTTGTATGTCTTGAAAAAAGTAGTTCTGTCCAGTCACACCTTTGCCTGTGTTCACTTCTGGTCAGAATCCTTCTGAAATCCATTAAGATATAGCTCATTCCCATCTACATACAGATCCCAGTTAATCATTGTTTGGATTTAATTTGTATTTGAGAAAGAACAGGTATGTCATTAACTCAGACTGCCACTGCAACCTTAGTGTCAAGGCTAAACAAACTTTGCTTTGATAACTAAGAATTGCTCAGGGCCAGCCACAAAATCCAGATGCTGGCATGTGTTCTGCTGCTGTGTATTTGGAGAGACGGGCTCCCCCCTGGCTCACATGGTACCACCTCATGTGAGCTTCACCAGGTCTTATCAGCACAACCTGGTGCATCTTTCTGTCATGCTATACTGAGCCCCACTTCAGGTGTCTCTCAGCCTCTGCTCTGTTGAATCCTGGGCTGGGAGTGAATCTAACCTCATCTCAGGCACTCACCGTTCCGTTTATTCATGCACTCCATTTCTTCAGATAGTTTCAGTACCAGAATTTGGACTGTCTCATCACAGAGTCTTTACTTTCAAATTGATTATCATGTGACTCTGAAAGAATAGGTCCAAGCAAGATGTGCCATGTTTTCATCCCCAAATTACATTTTAACTTTAATCAGGATCTCTCTCCAAATCATGAATTTTATCAAACGTTTCCAGAATGGAACATTCAAAATGCTAAATTGATGAAATGCTCTGCAAACAAAGGTTCTCTGGTGAACTATATTTAGAAGATTCTCTGTCCTTTTCTGTTCTTATTCCTCCTCATGCATATTACCATTGCAGAGACTGCCAGGAACCCTATAGGAAGGGAACTGATTTAAGCTTACTTTACTTGGTGAGTTTTAAACTTGCTTTATTGTGGTTGCCATTTAAAATAACCATCTTGAGATGGTACATTGCTCAGTGGTTAAAAACAATTGCTTGCAAAGCCTGTCAGAGCAGGTTCAATTCCCCAGCACTAACTTAAAGCTAGATGCGCAAAATGGTACATGCATCTGGAGTTCATTTGCATTGGCAAAAGGTCCTGGTATGTCCACCCCCAACCCCTTTCTCTTTCTTCCTCTCTCCTCATAAATAAATTTAAAAATAGTTTTAAAAGTTTAACCATCTTAATATTCCTCTAGGAACTTATTTGCCTATGGCATATTAACTAAATTACATTTCTATAATACTTTATTTTTTAAATGGCTCTTGTAATAATTTTTCATTACATCCTGATAGTAATCTCTTACATACCATCATTTTATAAAGTATTCTCCATGAAAATGAAAAAAAAATACCTTGGGAAGATTGCAGGACTTTATCCAGGAAATGACTGAATTGAACCAAATTTCCAGCATTTTTTTTCATTTACTGTTATCTTTCAAAGCCATTTACATCTAACCTAATGTCCAGTCAGATCCAGCATATATCCTTTTTATTGAAATAGTTTTAGTAATATCAAAATATGTGTATTCAGAATATTTTTCAATTCACTATATTTTATATCTTGAAAAAAATTGATAGCCCATACATTCTGTCAATTCTCTAGCGATCCTTATAATTTAAATTGCCTAAGTTTTCAAATTATCACGTTCACTTCATCATCAGAATAGAGTTGTGTGCTAAAGTTAGCCCAGATGTGCCCACAGTCTAGCTGAGCCCGTCATGAGGTGAACGGACCGTATACTTGGACCATTCTCAGTAAGCAAAGGATCAGGCCAACTGTTTCACCTGCTGAGAAGTTGTTCCTATGATGCAGAGGGTTCAGCCACAGAAGTTTGAAAGTGACTCCCTAGGATTTGTCATTCAATTTATTGAAATGTTTTTGGTAACTTCATTGAACACTATTTCTTTTGCTACAAAGGAGATCATCATCACTGGGATCTCCTTGTATGAACTGAACTTTGTCCCTCAAATTTCACACACTAGACTCGCCATCTCTTCATTCCAGTGCAAGAAGCTTATGAATGACATTCACACAGCGTCGCTGTAGACCACATCTCAGAATGCTCATGAATTTACCCTAACACGAAGCAGTAGCTGTTGTCAAGCATGCCACAAGTGCTGATGGCATTTTTGAATCAGAAAATTTTGAAGAAAAAAAGAGTGTCTATGAACAAATTTTCACTCAGAATTCTACTTAAAACTGAACTGTCTTGCAAGATCATTTAGCCTGAGAAAGCTCAAGAATTCTCTATCTGTTGTCATTATTAATGATTCTAAATCATAGCAATAAAAAATAACATTTTGTAGTAATTATATTCAAATTGGTATGAATTCTGGTGGAATTGTATGTGATTACTATTAACATTCAATATGTAAAATTATTTTCAGAAAATAAGTTTGATAAAGAGGGTTTAGTTAAAAGCATAAAATTGTTCAGAGTCTCCTCCCTTCTCTTCTATAGATGATGAATTTTATCAGCCTTTCTAATAGGTAAAAAAATGGTACTTAAAACTGGTCACCTTTTTTGCTTCTAAGGTGGCTCAGCTTTTTTTTCTTGCAGGAAAAGCACTGTGTATTTTAATCCCCAATGCTGCAGGATTTGAGGGACCTTCAAGAGAGTCACAGGACCCATCTGTTCTGTTAGGCATATGTCTGATGTTGTGGGAGGAGCTGTAATGCAAGATAATGGACCTAAGAGAACTTCAGATTGAAACACTAAATATATATGCGTATGGTTTCTGCAGCTGCCTCAAACTCTCTAATGGGAGCTGGAAAGATTCTAAGAAGAAAACAGCTGCAAGCTCTCGGTGTAGAAAAGCACCACAGCTGCCTGTATCTTCCTGCATCTTGGGTGTCAAAGTCATTTTCTCAAAGTGTACTTAAAAAAACTCTGCATTGATTGGAATCAACTAGCACAGACTGGCTGAAAATGCAGACCCTTTTAAAAAAAAGATCCTTGGAATGTTATTGCTTGAGGAAAGAAAGATACATATTTTTTTTTTATTTTTTAAATATATCCATTGTTAATAATTAGACACATAGTATAAACAAGTCTTGTATTGGTAATCCCATTTCCCTCCTCCTTGACCGTCCTCAGTGGGATAGCTGGAATGATCCATGGCATGGGGAGTTATGAATTGAATTGTACCTGTGGTAGCCCATTGTGTGTGTGTGTGTGTGTGTGTGTGTGTGTGTGTGTGTGTGTGTGTGTGTGTGCGGTGTTGTGTGATGACAGTCTGTGGTGTCTTCAGCAATAATTATCTTTTGCCAGGGGTGGGTATTCAACAAAAGCCGGTCTTGTTCTGGGGACCTCATAGGTTACTTCCATCAGCAGCTCATTGCAGATTCTTAACCTCCACATCTAGAGATTCTCATGGGTTTTAGTGATGAATGGATATAAATGTATGTGTATATTTAAAGGACTTGATTATAAATCTAATATGTAGAAGTAGCGTATTTGGACATTCCAATTTTTTTAAATGCCATATAGGCCCCTATGCAAGCTTCAAATTTTTAGGCTTATTGGACATGTATAAAATGAATGAGTCTAACAAATATATTTAATGTCTACTAAATTTATAGAAAATAAAGTTTATCAAAGATACAGACAGAATCAGATATTAAAAAATCTACTGGAAAATCAATTTATTTTGATACAATTCTAGTCTGCTCTAAATAGGAATCATATATGTAAATATGTGAGTGTGCATTATTTATGTTTGTATGAAATTTAAATAATAGCTTAAAACATTGGTAATTAGTCTTTTTAAAAAAAATATTTTATTTGCAAGCAGAGAGATACAGAGAGAGAGAGAGAGAGAGAGAGAGAGAGAGAGAGAGAGAGAGAGAGAGAGAGAATATGGGCAAGCCAGGGCCTCTAGCCACCGCAAACTCCCTATGCATGCACCACTGTGTACATCTGGCTTTATGGGTACTGGGGAATCAAACCCAGATAATTCAACTTATTAGGCAAGTGTCTTAGCCACTGAGCAATCTCTCCAACCCCTGTAAATAGTCTTTTATCCTATGGGTGATTAGTGCTGCATATTCACAGCAATAGATATTCCAAATAATGACCATGGATATTATCAACTTCTAAAGCAGCCTTGTACAGAGTGGGTCTTGTTTTATAATTTTGTTAAGAAATATTTTTCAAAACTTTTAAATCTGTACACAGTTGTAATATAATTTTATACTGAACTAAAATATTTAATATAAGACATCATACCATAATGGCCATAGTGTTAAACTCTACTACAGAACTGTCTGAGTTCAAATGCCTTCTCTGTTAACTTACTAGTTATATACAATGGATGATTGATTCCTCTGTTATTATTTCAATTCTCAAACCTTCTAAATAAGGATAATACTGTCTCCATTATAAGGTTATGCTGAGGATTAAATTGATTAGCATTTGTAAAGTCTATGTGAGATAATTGCTATAAAAATGTTAGCTATTATTTTATTGATCAGACAGAATGATTTAATACTGAAATACAGGACATATTCTATCCTCTCAGTTTGCTATATAAAAATGCAAGAAACTTACCATATTTGTAATTCAGTTAAATGATGAATAATTTTTAACATAATGTTGCACAAAATATTTCAGGGAAATATTCAAATCAAACATTCTGGTTTATTTGAAATTCAAATTTAACTTGATATCCCATATTTTATTTTGCTCAATCCAGGAATGCTATTTTCACTGACTCATTTGCTTTCTTCCTCCTCATATATCTAGTTGAAGGAAGGTATGTATAATAGTGACATGAGACGATTTTCAGCCAGTAGCTAATGACTTTACCAGCTTCATCGTTACTGTTTTGCATTGTGCCGCTATCACAGATGCATAGATATTAGAATGCCTGATAATTTATTAACTTCCAAGAAAGTAAGCTTTAATTAACCATCATGTAAAAAATAATCAATATCCATTATTTTATGAGAAAAAATTAAGCTAATTATATTTGGGTTTTTTTATATCTAGTAAATTGCTTGGAATATGAGGAATGTATCTAAACTTCAACCTGAGTGTAGACTCGGGTAGTTAGAAACTCTCTCTATATAAGAAAACCCAATATAATACTTTCCATTTTAGGAATGGGTTGAAGTTTGCATGGATGGTTCTGAGTGACTGAATGACACTGGGGATCTTGAGTCTATGATTTGTTGAAATTCCATTCAGTGACATCTATAGTTCCCAGAGATTTTTGTAGGCTTGTTTTGTTGTTTTTGGCATAGTGGGTTCATAATACTTAAATAATACACAGCACTAAATTACTTGAAATCAATCTTTATCGTTTTGCCTTCCAGCCATGTGACATTCGAAATGTTATTTTATTGCTGCGCATCCATTTCTTTGTTGTGGAAACATAGTACATGTGTATTACAATTATTTCTCGAAAGATTGAACACCATTACAAAAAAAAGCATCCTATATGGTGCTTTGGGGATGGGTATAGATTCCCTTGGTGGGTCCTGTGCCTTTTTTGTTACATCATAAGTAGTACAGTTGTTATGGAGATTACCAATACTGGAATAGTTTTGATTCTTTGCCCATATTTCATTTAATCAAAAGACAAAGGAAAAAGATACACATTCTAAGGGGCTAGAGAGATGGTTCAACTGTTAAGGCACTTGCCTCTAGTGCCTAAGGACCCGGGTTCAATTCCCCAGGACCCACATAAGCCAGACCCACAAGGTGGTGGCCCTGTTTCTCTCTCTCTCTCTCTCTCTCTCTCTCTCTCTCTCTCTCTCTCTCTCTCTCTCTCTCTCTCTCTCTCTTTCTGTCCTTGAAAATGAATAAGTAAAATATTTTAGAAAACAAGATACACACATTTTGTATCCTTAGTTCTGAATTCAATTATTTCTATAGATTCCAAATGTAGATAAAACTGGATTTTTCCTTAGCTTACATGTATACTGGGGAATCAAACCTGGGTCATTCAGCTTTTCAGGCAAGTGCCTTAACCACTGAGCAATCTCCCCAACCCATCTCAATAAAAAACACTGTGATTCACTATCTCCACTACTCCCTGGTAACAGGTGTGTTGCACATTCAGCTTTCCTTCTTAGAGAAAGGCACTTCCTAGGGCAAAGAGTCAGGTCTAGCACTGAGCTACCAATGTAGCAATGAATTCCTTTGCCTCAGCTGCATCCTTCAGTGGACAGTCCAGAAATGCTATGTAGAAAGGATTTCATAGGCATCATCTTGGAGTTATCATAGGGAAAATGGATACAGAGGTAGGAAATGTTTATGTTGCAGTCAGCTTTCTAGTAGCTGCGCAGAAAGAAGCCAAACAAAAGTGGCTTGTAGAGGAATGGTTTATTTGGCTTACGGATTCAAGGGGAGACTCCATTCTGGCAGGGAAAACGATGGCATGAGCAGAGGGCTGGACATCACCTCTGCCACAGCACTGCAAACAGCAGCAGGAAGGTGTGCCAAATACTGGCAAGGGGGAGCTGGCTTATAACCCCCATAAGCCCACCCCCAACAACACAGCTTCATCGAGGTTGTAAAACCCAAACTGCCATCAGGTGACGATCGATCTATCAGAACACATTCATTTGTTTGTGGGGGACACCTGGATCAAACCATGACAGTCCACCCCTGGCCCCACAAAACTAATAATCATACATGATATAAATACAATGTGTTCAGCTCAACTCTTAAGTCCCCACAGCTTTCAGTTGAGCCATAATACCAAAAATAAACCCGTAATGGCACAAAACATTCACACTGCAAAACATGAGGCACAGCAAAAACAGATTGACCAATACAATACAAGATTTAAAACAAACAGGGCACCATCAATCTCTAACTCCAAGTTCAATGATTCTAACCAATAACACAAGTCTCTTGGAGATTCAATTCCGCCCCTCCAGCTCGGCTACTCACAGTCCGGGAAAACGTCATCCGGTAATGGCAGCTCACCTTGGCACCCATCCGTAGTCCTGGAATTCTTTGGGTCTACATTGCAACCCACAGTTCATTCTCATGGCCCCATCGGGCTCCATGCAGGCAACCTTGCACACCTGCTTCACATGCCAATGGCCATTTTTCAAAAACACAACTGTGTTGCAAATCCAATGACCCTCTCTAACCAATCTCCATTCCACAGAACCAGGTGGGCTACCAATTTGTTAATCCAGGGGGGATCAAAGCATTCAGGCCCATTACTTCAAAAGTCCGCATTTTTCCTGTTGTTCCAATGCAGACCAGCTGGCCCAATCTCAGTGGTTGTAATCTCTCAAACAATTGCAGGTGAACAGGCAGCAGTTTCGACCCAAAGATCTTTCTTTCTGTGCCATCTCCATCTGCTCACACCAGTCCATCTTTACGTAACATAACCCTGCACAAGTTCCCAGGACATAGGCAGACAGAACACAGTAAGCCTCTCACGCAAACTGCTTCTGGCACAGTCCTGACCAAGGTCTTTCTCCCCCTTGTAAGCCAAACCTCACAGTCCATAGTTCTCATTACATTCAGGTCTTTTAACTCTGACCATGACGCTGTACTCACAACACTGCGAGGCATCTCTTAGGCCGTGAGTTCAAATCCTTCCATATTCCTCCTGTAGATCACTTCCATAAAACCAAAGCCACAAGATCAGGGTTCCAGCAGCAACAGATGACCCCACTCCTGGTACCAAAACTGTTGCAGTCAGCATTCTAGTTGCTGCGCAGAAAGAACCCAAACAAAAGTGGCTTGTAGAGGAATGGGTTTATTTGGCTTACGGATTCAAGGGGAGACTCCATTCTGGCAGGGAAAACGATGGCATGAGCAGAGGGCTGGACATCACCTCTGCCACAGCACTGCAAACAGCAGCAGGAAGGTGTGCCAAATACTGGCAAGGGGGAGCTGGCTTATAACCCCCATAAGACCACCCCCAACCACACAGCTTCATCGAGGTTGTAAAACCCAAACTGCCATCAGCTGAGGATCGATCTATCAGAACACATTCATTTGTTTGTGGGGGACACCTGGATCAAACCATGACAGTTTACTTAAGATGCATTTTTTAAGCAAGCCCATCATTATAAAAAGAGTACAAAGTGCTACATTGCGGGGATCTAAATTAGGAAGCAAAACTATGAAGCTTCTTTTCTTGGAACCAAATGTTTTCAGATGAGAAATGGGAACACAGAAATTAGACTGTCCCTGATCTGCATTGACATTTCTGGGGTCACTATTCATATCAAGGGGCACCTCTTTCCCATCTGTCAAAATATACTAATTAAGCAGAGACAGAGGATGACAAATGATTTAGGAACAATCCTGAAAAAATAACATTATATTTTAGAAAATTCTATCTACTGGTTGTTTTGCAGTTGTTTGGTTTACTTGTTCCAATGTGGAAATCTATGGGAACATAACTTGAGGTTCACAGGCTCAGCCTGTTGATCAGCTCCTGGGATGTAACTAAAAGCTAAGGCACTTGAAATTTCTATTTATAGATAATGTCAGGAATTAAAATGCTAATAACCCTTAAACATAGAATGTATAGATCTTCTAAAGTATTTGAATTTCATTCTTTGGAGTATTTTAATATAATAAATCTGCTTATATATAATAAATCTGCATAGATATATAAATAGATAGATAGATAGATATAGCATAAGTATATTCATCTCGAAAGTAGTATTTAATATTTGAAATAATTATAAATCATTTGATAGATGAAGTGATTCCTCAGTTATGGGCTCATGCTTGCAAAATCTGATGTTCTGTGTATAAATCCCAGCAAATCATGTTAAAGCTGGATGCAAAAATTGTCACAAATGTCTGGAGGTCACTGCATGCCTAATCACACATACAAACACAATCAATCAATCAATAAGGACTGGTCTGAAAGAGATGGGTTTCGGTGAAATTGTGGTGGAGAGGGGAGACATAAGGTAATGGGAGGGGATGATGATCAAATTGTAGTATGAAAATGTATGAAAATTCTCAGTAAAAAGAGAGAAACCCTTAAAAAAATACATTAGAGATGCCTATCAGATTTCTTACTGTTACTTTTGTAATTTGCAACAGTTGCTTGCCTTTTGATATTCCCAAAATCAAGTAGAGGCAACAGACCAATAGTTTTCTAGAATAAGTATCTAAAACACACTTCCTTTATTCTACTATTTTATCCAAATGCAAGTGGAAAAAGAAAGAACCGGGAATGGTGTATTAGACTAGCCAGTCAGTGTCAAATTAGGGGACTTATCTATGTGATAACTTCAGCTCTCCATCAGTGTAGCCCATTGAGGGGAAAGAAAAGAACATCACTTCCCCAATCAAGAGTGAGCTTTCACTGGAACATCCAATAAGTGCATCTGTGCAAGCCTTCCTTTCTCTGGGTAGACACATTAAGTGTTCGTGGTCAGAGCCTAGGTTGCTTTTATGGCCATCTTCTCAATTAAGGTGCCTGTTCTTGTGAAAGAAAGAATCCATACTATATACACTATACCTCTGTGATGACTTGAAATAAAGTTCAACAAGTAGCAATAGCATGCACAATAAACTCCTACTTCAAGTTCAGCTTACCCTGTTTTGGAATCAACTGGCTCCTACAGAGGAGATCAGGTAAAACATGACTATATTAGCATGGCCATTCTTGCTTTCATTTCTATCAAACCCATTGGTATTTTTATTGACAAGCAGAGACTAACCATCAGAAAAGGAAACTTGTAATGTGGGTGAAAGGTGTTTATCGGCTTGAAAGGACAGTTTCTTCCTATAACTTCCTTAAAGTTATTGATTTTTCAAATCTCCCCTTTGTCAGTGATTTAAATTGTGGCTTGCTGAGATTCCCTACACACTAAACATTTGTCGACGGAGGCAATAAGGTACTTGAAGAATTCTCTTAAAATGTGATGTTTACAAAGACTCTTCTTAAAATCTCCAAAGTAATAGTCTAGCACAAAATAATAGTCTAGTAATAGTTCTAGAACTAACCTACTTTAGACAAATAGGCAGATGCCCTACCTTTACTGGACACATTTTCTTATTTTCAAAACATAGAGAAATGAAATAGCAACACCACCCCATTCTTGGTAGCTAATTTCTGTTGCAGTCAACTTCATGTGGCTGGGTAACATCCACACCAGGCTTACTTTGGGGGAAGAAGGGATTTGTTTCAAGCTTAGACATTCAAAAGGGGAGCTATTTCCATACATTCATGCAGAGAGAAACTACCAAAAATCCCTTAAAAATTAAAAGCAGCAAGAACAAATGGAAAGCATGTAGCAGGTACTCTGATACAGCTCAAACATCACTGCATACCTTTTGGCTGGAAATCAGATCTGATTACAAATGCACCTTATGGCTGTACTACGGGATCTACACGCAGGGAGCCATCCTTCAGCCAGCTGGCTGGAGACCGAAGTTAAAAGCTTAATAAAATACATAAGTCTCTGGGTGACATACATTCAAACTATTATAAGGACCTAATCTACTCATTTCTTCTCTTCAAGAACGATGAGTGTGTGTTCTCCATCTGCTGTCATCTCTTAGAAAGACAATGAGGAGTATTTAAAGCCACTATGCATTATCACTCAAGTTACTTATAGGGAATGGCTCAAGTACTGATCACTCTTTCTTTTGCAAATTATTTTATTATGTACATCTGTGAGGTATTTGATAGAAAATTTGTACAAATTTTCAATATATAGAGCTCAGTATTATCCTAACTGTACAAAATATATTTTTCAAAAGATTTCTAAGCCCAGTCACAGGTCCACAGGTGCAGAAAGACTTTTTCCATTTTTGAGAATTTTAACCACGAAAATGTAGAAAATAAAAGGAATGAAAAATTTGCATTCTAGTAAGTTACAATACTCTTCCAGCATACAGCAGCATTATAGTTTTTGTACCAGAAAAGACATACTGAGAAAGGATGTTTAAAAAGAAACCTTAAGGATGAACATAATTACATTTTAACTTCAAACGAAATTGAGAACATAGAATTATTAAAAATCCAGAAATAAAGCAGTATGTATTGACCTGGAGATAGCATACAACATGACATAAATGAGAACCTTAATGTGCAGGTTTCTTCCACTACAAAATATACAATGTATATCCTGATGTGGTAATATGTTTACAAAGTGAAATTTACAATGCTTAATGAAATAGCTTTATAAGTTAAAGACCACATTTCAACAAGTATCAGATAGTATTTATTATGACTTCAGTGAAACTAATTTTTGAGAACCATCACCATTTTAACAATATAACTGGTATTATTTCTCAGTCCTTTAGCTTAAAATCAAAAATTTATATTGCTTAATATATTATTTAAGCTTGAAATGTTTGTCTTGAGTCAGAAAGAAAGGACATTTGATCATCATCTTTCTAAAGCAAAGATGAATTAGCAGGTTCTTTGCTTGTATGATGTGTGATAACATCCGTAGGGTCAATATTTCTTCTTGCTCTCCTAAGATTGAATCATAAAAAGCTTTATTTACATAGAAGCTATAATTATTTTTTTGACATTATTAGTGAGAGTTCTGGTGTGTGATACAGTCTAATTCTTCCTAGTATTAAGGCCATATTAGTCAGATTAAGCTCTGTTTAGAAATAAAGGCTAGACTTATGTGGTGTTAGTGTAAAATGTTCTCCAGAGCATCATGCACTTGTGATGAAGCCTTATACTGAATCCCCAGCTGTTGGAACATTTGCAATGTGGAGCCTTTTTGGAGGATGTGTGTCACTGGGGCAGACCTTGAGGTTTAATAGTCCAGCCCTGATTGATGTTGAAATCTCATTCTTGCTCCTTCCTGCATTTAGTGAAGATGTGATGCTCACCTATCTGTTCCTGCTATGTTTCCCAAGTATGAGGAAACTTTTCCTCAAAGCTGTCAATTGGAAATATACCATTTCTTGCTATAAGCTGCTTCTGGTTGGGTAATTTGTCCCAGAAATGAGGTCACTACTATATTTTACCTCTTGGGATTATTCTGGTGCAGAAATGACATGAAATCCTTGAGCATAGTTAGTTACTACCAGCAAATAGAAATGAATGTTCTTTCCCTTTGCACTTCAGTAGATGAAAACAACAGTGACAGCTGTTCTACATTGATGGAAGACATATTTGTTTAATGCAGATTTGATGGTGGTATTATGATTATCATTAATAATCATATTGAATGAAAATAACAAGACCAAGTTGTGATGAAGTTTCTTCCTATGACTTCAATGACCTGAAGGCTCTACTCAACTAAAATTTAAGGAGCACAAGAGCACAGGTTGCACATCAGTAATTGAGGGGAAAAAAAACAGTTTAGTTTTTTTTTTAAGTAAAAAGTTGAAGAGAGAAACAAGTGCATTATTTTCTCAATGAAATGATTGCTTCTAATTTGGTTGTGTGCATCTGTGTGTTTATTTAGTGGCAAGTCTAATTATGCACCTGCAATGTGTGGCTCTTCTAATTTTAGGAAAATTGACAAACTATTTTGAAAATAGATGGCAAATTTACTCTTTTAAAATGTGAAAATTTTGATGATATCACCTTTTTATTTTTTAAAATTTGGCCTTCTTATTGCACATAAGAACTTCACATAGACATGGTGTTTGCCAGTCTAGCCTGAAGCCTTTCCAGTGGGTTTAGAATCTTGGGCTTTCTGATGGACCAAATAGCAGTTATGGCTCAACCATTTTTCTCCTCCAAAGATGGTCACACAAGAAAAAAGAGAAACTTGCTCGATGTAACAGAAACAAAGATTTGGTCATTTAAACAAATCCTTTTATGTTTTGACTGATATATTAAAAAATCAAGTCATTTATAGCTCAGATTGAAAATTACTAAATTAGTTGATATATCCCAAAAAGTAAAGTTCAAGGTACCTGATGGCTTACAAAGATAAACAGCAACATTCTAGATTTTCAATGTTTTACCCTTAGATATTCTATGATATTGCTTAACAACTTCCTTCTTGTGAAGAACATTTACCTGTTAGGTAACCATCATCAGAAATTTTAGTTTAAGAAGAAAGTCACATAAAGGCTACATTCCTCTTATTTTTGCTCACTTTTCCACTCCTGAAGTCTAAGGTTTAATTTACTTTGTTACCTAGAGGAACCACGTTTTATCCAGAATCTCATCACTCAAAGACACGTATCATCAAATAAGACAGTAAATACTGCATTTGTTAAATAATATGAATTTTAAAATAAGAATCAGTAATAAACTTAGTACATTGCATTTTTTTTTTTTTTTTTTTGGTTTTTCGAGGTAGGGGCTCACTCTAGCCCAGGCTGATCTGGAATTCACTATGTAGTCTCAGGGTGGCCTTGAATTCAAGGTGATTCTCCTACCTTTGCTTCCCGAGTGCTGGGATTAAAGGCGTGCGCCACCACGCCCTGTTTACATTGCATTTTTGTTTGTTTAGCTGTTTAGCTTTTCAGGAATGCCATATAGACCAGTTGTAAAAGCCAAGCAAATTTTAAAGGTTATACCAAGAGACAACAAGAATTACCTTCTAATAATGTTCAACATGGAACAAAATGTTAATTGATCTTATAGGAATGAACCCTCTTAAAGGTTTTTGGTTTAATTAAATAGCAGTTGTGTTTAGTTCATTTCAGATAAAACTTTTATTTTTAATTAAATGGGAAAATGCATTTAGCAATCTCATATGAATTCTACTCTGAGTAGCTCTTTCATTACAATAAAGAAAACATTTTTTTTTTTTATATATCTCAAGAACAAGTTTGCTCTTCAAATACTACTTTGCACTTCTCTTCATTGTAGTGTTTGGAGCATCTCATAGTACTGTTCTGTATTGAACTGCAATGAACTTCTGGTCTAACAACCAGCATACCTGAAATTACAGCTGAAGCACTTTGTAATGTTTCAAGCACTTATGAAAACTTTTATGACATCTGAGGTTAGAACTCCTCTGATGTCTTAGAAAGTTTTGTTTGTTATATAAAAACACAAAAAGGTACCATTGACAGGGTAACTTCAATAAACAAAAAAATGTATGCTTGTGTGTCTGGGGCCTTGGAACTCTGAAATCAAGTTGCCCCCATATTAGGGCCTCGCAAGGACTCTTCTCCTGGCTCAAAAATTACTGTCTTCCAGAGGTTTCTTTATATGGTGATTGAAGATTTAAAAATTCTGATGCTCTTTATTATAAGGGTGTGAATTGCATATATGGGACTGTAACCACATAACCTATTTGCTATGCAGAAGCCCCTAACCAAATCCATTATATTCAGGATTATGCATTCAACATAGGAATTTTATGTAACACAAATATGTATAACTTAATGTCTTTTTTATATTTTATTTATACATTTTCAAGCAGAGAGCATACCAGGGCCACCATCTTTGTGGGTTTGCCTTATGTGGGTCCTGGGGAATTGAACCCAGGGCCTTAGGCACTGGAGGCAAGTTCCTTAACCGCTGAGCCATCTCACCTGCCCAGTTTAATGTCTTATTACAAATGTTATTCAGTAGTACCAAAAAAAGCATCCGTACTTTTCCCTGAAAATTCACTGTTCTGAAGTAAAAATTCTTGTCTATGTTATCATTTATAATATGGCAAATTTCCAAGATAAAAATTTAAGTGCATATCAACAATCATGGCAAACAGCGTGATGATTCTCAGAAATGTAATTAATTTTAAAGAATAGTATCACAATACTAAATTATACAAATATACTTGAAATTATAACATATGCCATTAGACAAGATTAAAGACAAATTCACAAATAAATAACAAAAATTGTATTAGTATATAAATACATAAATGTATATTAGCATAACAAGATGCTCAGTAACATGTGTTATTACAGAAAACCTCTTAAGAACAGAATGTCACACCCCTTTAATATTTTATTATCTTGAGTTCTTTGTAAGTTTTAGTTATTAGACCTCTGTGTTATAGCTGGCAAAGATTAACTCCCAGTTTGATGGTGGTCTGTTGGCTTTGAATATGGTATGTTTGTCTGTACAGAAGCTTTTTAGCATGATGAGATCCTATTGGTTGAGTGATTTGTGTATTTCCTGGTGTTGGTAGGCTGCAATTACAATTCAGTGTTAGGTATCTTGCCTGGCATGCATGAAGGGGGTACTTAATTCTATCCAAAAACACATGACAATAATAATAATAGCAATAATAATGATGGTGAAATAATAATAGGTATTTTTCTCTAAATACAGCACACCAAAGCAATACTAAAAGAAATAATTTGCTAAAAAATAGCATGGACTTATAAAATCTGACTGCTCCTTTTCAGTAACAGCATTAAGGAGAATTTTATATAGAAGACAGATATGCCTATAATTTAAAAGATAGATAAATTTATACATAGAACTTTAGTCCAAATAGACCTTATTTGATGAAACTTAGAAATATAGCTAACAACATTTCTAATATATTTGCAGGTTCTGTGTGTGTGCACTTGAATATATGTGTGACCACATATATACACAGATATATAGGAATACAGAAAACCTTTGGAATGATTTTTGAAGTTTAAGTTTTTTCCAGTAAATTGTTAAATTTGACTACATAATACATATCACACACCATATATATTTATATATGTATGTATATTTTGTGTGTATTTAATTTTCAGAAGAGTATTGTTAAGTAAACTTTTGGAAATGAGGGCTAGATAAGTAACTTCCTCAATGATACAATACTAGTATGTTGTAGATTCAAGTTTACATGCCTGATTCTAAATCCTAAGACTCTTTATATCATAACTCACTGGTTTTCCTTAATAAATGATTTAGAACTATGAAGATACTTTAAGTTGAGGACTGGCACAGTTAACTGTGCACATCAGAATGATTGCTCTGGTAACTGTGGGAAGAATGGACTTGGAGGAAGGAGTTGTGAGAAGGGAAGACCAATTAGACACAGCAAAGGCAGCTGGGAGTGTAACCAGTTCTGAAAGAATAGGCAGCGAAGAAGAGAGTGAGTTACAGGTTACAGTGTAGGCATTCCAGGTCCAGAAATGTATTAACTGATTTTCAGATTTCACAATTCACAATTCAGTAATCAAGGAAAAAATATTTTTTAGGAAAAGAAATACAGATTTCCTATGAATGAGGCAATACAAAAGGCCAGGAATCAATCCAAAGTGAATAAAAAAGTTGTTTGCTGTTCAAGAAACAGCAAACTAGAATGTAGAACTCATCATCAAAGAATCTCAAAGATTCCTACATTCCTCAGGAAATAAGTACAAGGTGCCAAGGGAGATGGACCGTGGGACACCCACACTACTTCAAGATCTAGCCTTACTACTTACTACTGTTGTCCAGGCTCTGCCTTGCATCACCTTGCATCATTCTGCATGCCCATTCCACTGTTGCTCCCACACCCCTATATCCATCCCAATGTGTTTGACACTTGACACCACATGTTCACCTTCCAGAGTACTGAGCCTTACCATCAGACTTGCTCACTTACCAGGCATTTCACAGTCCAGTTCATTTCACACTTAGAAGTTGACAAGAGTTTCAGAAAATGCCCATCTCTGTCTCCATATTATGGTAACGACTCACTTTCCCACTCTGAATTTATATGACATATGTCTGAGGGTTGGGAGAGCAATTAGATAGATAGATAGATAGATAGATAGATAGATAGATAGATGATAGATGATAGATGATAATAGATGATAGATAGACGATAGATGATAGATAGATGATAGATAGATAGATGATTGATAGATAGATGATAGATATAGATATAGATATAGAAATAGATATAGATATAGATATATAGATGTAGACATATATTCTAATTGTGTGTGTACTGGTTACATTCTCATTCCTGGAACAGAAGACCTCATGAGAAACAATAAGAAAGGAAAGTTGATTTTTAGCTTACTTTCAAGGGAAGTTCATTGTCATGGGAAAACATTGCAGAAGCATAAAACCAGTATCACATCATCACCTAAGCAAGAGGGAAGATGAGAAAGAAAGTAAGTGAGGCTGAACTGTAACACCTCAGGGCCCATCTTCTGTGATAGATTTTCTCCATACCAGGATTAAGTATTCCAACAAATCTGTAGGGGGTATTTCACATTCAAACTAACAGTGTGTGTGTGTGTGTGTGTGTGTGTGTGTGTGTGTGTGTGTGTGTGTACATCAGGTGTCTTTCTCAATACTCCTCCTCCTGTTTTTGAGGAAGTATCTCTCACTGAATCAAAGTTTTCATTGAATCCACTCAGTAGCCAGCCAGAGGGCTGCAGTAATGCTGTTTTTAGCTTCCCAGGAAGTTTGCATATTTCACATGGGTGTCTAGGATCCTCGTGCATGCATGGCGGGTGTTTTTACATGGTTTGAATTACAAAGTTTTGATGTAGCACAGATAGTTTTGAGGGCAAATAAGTATTAGTGAGACATAAATCATATACTTTGAAGCTTAAATTTCAGAAAAAAAAAACCTTTTCTTGAAGACAGACACTCGTTGTAGTAATCAGTACATCCCATTGTTCAGGATAGTATGTTCACATTATACATTATGCTAATGTAAGTTGATTGAACTTTAAGGATATCAGTTAAAATAAGATCTGATTTTATATGATTTAGTCTGTACATTAAAGTGAGCAAGGCCTTTTTTTTTCAATTTAAGAACATTCTAAACAAAACTTCAGATTACCCTGTGATTCATAGTGAAAATTGCTATTGAAAATATTTAAATAAGAACCAAATTGTAGCTAGTTCTAAAGAGAGCATAATTTTGTATTAATAATCTAATGATGGAATAGTCACCAATTTTTGATAAAAGTTATGTGCTAGGTGCTGGGGAGATGGGTCTGTGGCTAATGTGCTTTCTGTGCAATTTTGACAACTATAAATTGGATTTCCACAAACCACATAAAGCTAGCTATTCAGCATGGGCCTCTGTATTCCAGTGTGTCTAGAGCAAGACAACAGACAGAGGAAAGTGAATTTAGAAGCTTGCAGGCCAGCTATCCTGGTCTTATACAGTGGATGACATGGAAGCCCCTTCCTCAAAACAAGCTGGAAGGGGAAACCAGCACATAGAGCTGTCCTCTGACCTGCACACAAGCAACCTGGCATGCACACACGCACACACTCACACATCATAAACATAAACATGTACACACAAAGGTTAGTACACGAAGACAGAAAATGTATAATTGGTAGAAATTCTCACAAAAAGTACATAGTCAGAAGGCCAGTATAATTTTGTAGGAAATAATATAACTGTCTGAACTCAATCTTTGGTGTAAAATTAGAGAACAATTAATTCATTAAAACTTCTTCCTGAAAGTGAAAGCAAGAAGGAAGCATTTTCTTCTGAAAAGGAAATTGATTAAGTAATATATTGGATTAATAGTTTGATTCAGAAAATGCCTTTTATGAAGGCATCAATGTAGGCATAATTCTGATGAAATATTTATATCTAAAACAATTTTCAGATAAAAGAAGAAATCTTACATTCTACTAGTGACTATGGGGAAAAATTTGATGCCTATGAATTACCTTGGAATCCATTAAATAGTATTAAATATTCTTGGATATCCATATCTACACACCCTACACTTCTCGCTACTTCCCTAGTGTTGCCAGTGCTGAACATTCTGGAATACACCATGAGGAGAGGAGCCAAGGTGTTGTCATGGAATCAGATTCATATCCTCCTTTCCAGGTAAATCTCCCAAGCTAGTGAGGTATTTCTCAGCCATAGTTCCTCTGAGAGTATTTGTGTTACTCTCAGGAAAAATGGCCACAAGGAACACAGAGGAAACTTTCTGTGGCAGAGGCTAATTCTCCTCTGAGCATAGTTTTAGTGTATCCCCAGAAGATATTATGTGACATACCCTCATGTTACATATTATGATGATGCCATATGTTTGTCCAATATATCTTGTTGGAATAATTACTTTCGCATCATTCTGAGTTTCTTACCAAACACGGTGGGGTGAGAAGCACAGAAAGCAAATAGGCTAGAAGAGAAATGCTACAATCAGCTGAGGTTCAGGGAAGGCTGAGGCTGAGTTGCTTAGTCAAAGTCATGGATAGTTGGTCCAAGTAAAATCATCTCAAGAGACGCATTCAAGCAGAGCAGCATGATCTTCATGCTAACAGGTGGTAGCTATAACCTGTTTATTGCTGAGATAAACACCCAACCAGAAGCAGTTTATAAGATGAAAGGGTTAATTTTATTTCAACTTAGGGGAAGTTTCATCATGGCTGGGGAAACATGTCAGGAGTCCTCAAGAAATTGAGCTACATAGCTAACACATATTAGGACAGTGCTAAGAGTCAAGGTTCTCCAGCAGTGACACACCTCTTCCAGCAAGGCTCCACCTCCCAAAGTTTCTACCAGCTGAGGGTTGAGTCTGAGGCTTCACTACAAACATATGCTACGTTGGTAGACATTTCACATTCAAACCAACACCCCGGGCATGAGAAAATGTATTAGAAGGCTTTAAGCCTATCTTAAAATATATTAGGTAAAATAATGAATTTCACTAATTATTTAAGATATTCCATTTAAGATTCTCTTCTACTTATAGCCAAAAGCATCACCCAGTTAGAAAGTAGCAGATTCATGGAATCCCATGGATTCAGAATCCTTGTTTAGTGTCCTTTCTTTCTGTTCCAGGAATTATATGGTGTCTTAGGTCATGTCACTCCTAAAATAATGTTAAAAGCAAAGATCCAGTTTGACGATTTATACATGAAATACATGT
This sequence comes from Zapus hudsonius, assembly GCA_004024765.1. NCBI lineage: Eukaryota > Metazoa > Chordata > Mammalia > Rodentia > Dipodidae > Zapus > Zapus hudsonius. The sequence goes on from PVHP010000751.1 coordinate 50,300, forward strand.
ATCTATTTCCAGGTTTTTTTATATAATGATGCTAACAATTAGTCATTAAACTAATGAATAATTGATTGAGATCGTGAGGCATTACTAGAGCACATGGAACAGCCAGGGTAAGGGAGGTTTACCTCCATGGTGATGTTTGACTTTAAGATATGCTCTTCTGAGTAGCATTCAAGGATGTTTTGTATTTAATGTGACTGAAAATTAAAGAAGGATATATTCTAGTAATAACCATGATAACTTTGAGAGTGGTTTGCTATGAAAGGGTTGCCTTGTTCATAGCATGCCTCGGTCAGGCAAATTAAGACTAAAGTATAGCCACAAATTACACTTTGCCTCTGAGAAGGCTTCCCTGTAATAAACGTGAAGGCTAATCTGTATCAAAATAATCTTCAAATCCTGCAAATTCAGTTATAGCCCATCATTAATGGCTCAGAGCAAGTAAATTTTTAATGCACCACATATAAATGAAAACATTAAAATTAATTATTCAAATTTAATCTGCTTTTCTACTTTACAGAAAGATGTAAGTTTAAATTGAGCAGGCATATTGTGCCATTTAAACTGTATTCTGGAAAATGATTTAAATATTGAAATAAATTCATAGGCTTTATTTTTTTTTGGTTGAAAATGGAATGATTAGTCATTTTGTCCTATGTCAATTACTTCCGGAGCCCATGATATACATACAGAGGAAAAGTTGAAAGAGAAAAGTTAGTTGGATAACACTGATGCCCAACTGGTTTCTGGAAAAGAAGAAATCTCTTCAGCTGCCAATTTGAATATCGTGTCAGTGGCCGAACACGACTTGCATTTATTTTAAACATGCTGTTACAGAAGGTGAAAGCTACATAAAAGCAAATAGCTTAAAATTGAGCTTTTGTTCAAATACTTCATTGGTTAATGAGAAAAACAAAATAGTGCTTTATGGGTATGCCACTCCAATAGAAAAGAGGTTATATCACCATCATTTGTTCTGTCTGATCTTTATTTTTTTTCCTACAAATTATACAATATTAAAATAAGCTTAAGGGCTTGGCTTGGTAACCCTTTCCTTTAATCCCAGCACTTGGGAGGCAGAGGTAGAAAGATTTCCATGTGTTCAAGGCCAGCCTGCGACTACAAAATGAATTCCAGGTCATACTTGTCTAAACCAATACCACACCTTTAAAAAAATAGGCAAAATATAAGCTTAAGGTTTTTCAATATATTCTGTATCCTCTTATCTATATTATTGCATAATAGAATAATTCTCATAACTAGGTTCTTACATATGAAGGACACAATTATCAGTAATGTTATCTTGTTCTCTTCTCGGGTTGAAATACTGAGTTAACAAGATTATAGACATTAGATATACAAGATAATTGATATACCTCTCTATATTGAAATGATAATCACTATCTCACTTAGTAAGACATTTATTGCTGCCATGTTATACCTCAGGCATCCAGAACTTGTGTGAGTCATTTCTTTATATTATTTCTGGGCATTTACTTTATTTTCCAGTTTACTCATGTTTGTGCCTAGTTTTAATTTTATTTTATTTGACATTTTCTTTCATCTTTCTTAAATGCATTCAGCCTAGGTATGTCACTCAGTTCTGAAAGTTTATGTAGCATGTAGAAACCTTTAGATTCAATTTCTAGAACCCCCTATAATGTATACATTTTTTACTAATTAATGCTAAAGTAGAAATGCTTGTTATCTATATATCTGGGAATTTCTAGACCTTTATTTTATAATCTTTTAGTTAGGAAATTAAAAAAATTAAAAGGCTTTTCTCTGATACAAGTATCTTCTGAAGAGAACAATGATTCATGTATATATCTAGACCTTTCCATTTAAATAGTACTGCTCTTGCTAAAAAAAAAACAGCAAACTGTATAGGTAGATAAATCACTAGGATTGACATCATAACAAGATGTGATTAGTCAATGTTAGGTGATGTTTAATATAAGATAAGCTATTAAGGAAAACATCAAAGAAATATATTGTATTTTAAAATGACTAAACATGAGAAAACAAAATAGTCCAGAAATGCACACAATAACTTTGAGTGCACTTATTATATGTGTATGGAGGCATGCATGCATGTGTATAATGCTATTTCCAGTTGTCAATGTAACTATATATTTTGGGTCAGAATGACCTTAAAAAGTGAAAATTTCTTTAACCAAGTGACATTTCCTCCTACAAGCTGAAGAGAGGCAAAGAATTGATTATTAAATAGTCAAGGGGCTGGGAAGCTGTCTCAGCAGTTAAAAGTACTTGCTTGCAAATCCTGCCAACCTGGCATTCTTAGCATTTTCAAACCATCTACATAAGCCAAAACCAAAAGAGGGGTGCAGGCAACTGGTGTTCTTGTGCAGCAGCCTCAAGAGGCCCTGAAACACACAACACACACACACACACACACACACACACACACACACACACACACACACACACAGGTAAATTTATCTCAGCAGCTGTCATTTAAATTACTAGATTCTAATAAGTAATAAATTTGATCAGATGATTTTGTCCTTATTTCTTGCAACTATTTCTGGAGAAATGTCTCATAGTAAAGAAACCTTCTTAATCATTATTTCCAGTATGCCAATATAAAAAAATTTGATTCATTTTCAATTAACCCAGGTTCCCCAAATTTTAAAAGCAATTTATAGTTGGACCAAAGGTTCAGGTAAGGATAGAATCTATTTAAACCATATGCTAAAAAAATGTCTCTGTATGCATCCTCAGATTACTGGAGAAATTGACAATGACCATGCTAAAGGAAGATTTGTTAATTTTTGTGGTAGGGGTGGGTAGAAGTGGTGGCAGAAAGGAAAATACACCTTTTAATTCCATAATAAGCACTGTGAATCTTCTGTGAATCTTCAGAAAAGGATGCTGCAGTTGCCTTTCTCTGATTTTGACTTGAATTTCTCTGGTTACCACGTACGTTGCTATGACTAATCCTCTCAAAGAAACATTCAATAGTTTCCAGGAGCTTTCAGGGTGTATCAATATTTTTCTCATTGCTGTGAACAAAACCTAACCAGAAACAGTTAAGAAAAGAAAGTTCTATTTGGCTTACAGTTGCAGAGGATAGAGCACATTGTGGCTGAAAAAGCAGGGCAGAGGCAGGAATCCAGCACTGTAGGGTCACACCAATAGAAGAGAGAGAAGAGAGAGAACAGAAAGGAGGATCAGGCCTCAGGGCCTGCCTAAAGGGTCACACTTAGTCCTCTACTGCCAAGAACAGATCTTTTGTGTCGAGGAGGGAACAGGGCAGGCTAGACACAGAAGCCATGATGAACTGTCTTGGCCAAACACAGTGTTTTTGGTTAAACTCCTAGATACCCAACCTGTACCCAGTCAACTTTGTAGTTTCTCTTTTGCCAAGCCAGCCATACTATTTGCGAAGTTTCTTAATGGTATAATTCCCAGAAACATGTTTCTCCCTCAGGACCACCAGGAATGAACTTCCAAATTTCCTATTTCTCTTGGCATTTGGTCTCTCAAACTCCCAACCAGACTGACCCAGTCAGCTCTACTTATAACATTGTAATAATTTGTTAGTTCATAGTTACAAACCATTTGACATTCCAAAAGCAAAGCAGTTCCCACCCAAAATTAAAAACAAACAAACAAAAAATAAACATAGAAAACAGTCAGGCTTATTAGAGCAATGACCCCACTTCTAGGTGTCAATTTTCTATAGCAGTCACTTTCTTTTTGTTGTGAAAAAAATACATGATCAAAGCAATTTAGGGTGAGATAGATGTATTTAGGCTTACAGTTCCAGAGAGTACAGTTTTATATTGAAACTACCATAAAGGGCAGACTTATCTAAATACATTTGAACAAAGATCAGCTATAAGTCAGACTTGGTGGTGCATGCCTTTAGACCCAGCACTCAGGAATCAGAAGTACAAGGATTACCATGAGCTCAAGGCCAGCCTGAGACTACATAGTGAATTCCAGGTCAGCCTGGGCTAGAGCGAGAACCTACCTCGAAACAAACACACAAAAGAGAGATCAGGTATAACTGGGGGACTTACTTCTTCTAATTTTCCTTACTAGAAAGCGAGTGTAATCAGGTCTTGATTATTAACTCTCAACACATATAAATAGCTTGAAAATACTGACAACACTGGGTAGATTAATGTGGATACCTTTTCCATTTTACCTTTCAATGTAGGAGTGTCTTTAAACTGTGTTTAAAATCAGCCTCAGCCTTATAGTTTTGCTTTACCGTTTAGATATTTGGTGTTTTGAAATCCTAGAGTTAATGCCTTGACAGCAATAAATTCAAGCCTTGGAAACCTAACTTATTTAATAGGGAAATTTATGAAATTCCAAAGTATTTGATCCAGAGGTAGAGACCATTGTGTGTGTGTGAGAGAGAGAGAGACAGAGACAGAGACAGAGACAGAGACAGAGAGACAGAGAGAGATGGAATGGGCAGTTTTCTGGCTTTTGTCAGTTGGAAGATGGTATGTGAAGGAAGGCTCATGCAAGATGAGCCAATTCTGGACAGAGTTACTGAGCATTTTCTCTAAGCTCAAAACAGTAAAGCAAAGTAAACATCCTCTCTCTCATGGAAGGTAGAATTATACTGCTTGGAGTGGCAGTGATCAACTAATTAATTAGGATTTTTAAAAAATTATCAGCTCTTCAGATTCTGTGGAGACAAAGGTTTCAGAAAATTATCATTTTAAGGAAATTAAATGTAAAATAATTTGTACATAGAAAGGTGAAAAATATTGCAACCTAGTAAATGTATATGATTAATTATCTACTTCATACATTCATGTCAAATGAATGTCAGAGGAAAGAGAGGGCTATTTAATCTCTTGCATACACAGACCTCAGGGAAGGGGGAGGCCTTGAGTCAGATATTTTAGGAGACTAGTTTAAATAATGCACAGATTTTTATATAATGGTTAAAGAAAAGTGGATCCATGGTGACTCACTGTGGAATAAAACAAGTCTTCTTTTGGAAAGTGTTAATTTGTTCCTCTAAGTTTATATAGAAAATTTACTGGAAATGACGGAATTTATGATCAATATTAACGGATGACAGAATAAGTAACCATTGGAAAGAAAATAACAAAATAAATCAACTTTATAACATTTGTGATTCACATCATATTGCCCAATGAGTACATATTCTCTGACTTTACTTAACTCACGCCCCATTTATTTCCTGTCCAATATATGAAGTTCCCAGAAGCATTACACATTTATCTTAAAATTGAATTGAGCTGGACATGGTGGCACACGGCTTTAGTCAAAGCCTAGAGCTACAGAGTGAATTTCTGGACAATGTGACCTAGAATGGGAGCCCGAGAAAGGAAAGAAAGACAGACAAGAGGATAGAAAAGGAAGGAAGGAAGGAAGGAAGGAAGGAAGGAAGGAAGGAAGGAAGGAAGGAAGGAAGGAAGGAAGGAAGGAAGGAAGGAAGGAAGAAAGAAAGAAAGAAAGAAAGGAAGAAATTTGAATTGCAAAAATAGAACTTTGAAACCTTTCCCTAGTTGTCAGTGTGTTTCTATTCACACTTTACTGACTTAAATCTTGAATTTAAAAATAATTTTGATCCACACAGTTTTATAAGAATGAGCATAGCTATGAAAGAAGTTGAGAAACTTATATACCAAAAACTCAGATTATATTGATCTTAATAAAGTTATAAAGTACATATTTAGAAAGTGAGGCTGGTTTGAACATTAATAATAATAATAATAATAATAATAATAATAATAATAATGTTAATAATAGCAATGGCTCTCAATCTTCCAATAGCTATGCTGACTTGCAATCCTCTCCTGGCACATTACCACAGACAGGAACCATGCGTTACATCTTTCCAGCAATGTGTATTCTAAAGAAAGAATGATAAAGATGGACAGTAGAATTAGTTTGAAGAGAGAAATGGAGACTCATGATTAGAAAAGACCAAATCCAGGACTCCTGAACTACCAAGTATACTGCACAGAAAAGAGTGAAGTCTCAGAGTCTCGGCCTTCCACCCCTCGGCTCTTCATTGCCTTCCCCATAGTGTCAATGATCTATGGCCTCTCAATGCAAAGCATATCCAATTAATTAATATTTGTTGAACTAGATGAATTGCAGCATCAATCACACAAGAAATTCAAGAAGGAACATAAGCTGAGACAATTAATTTCTACAACACTGGGATAATAATGAGGTTTTAGAGGAAGAAAAGAAAGGAACAATATGATGTTTTTAGAGCTCTAGAGGGTTTTCAATCGCAGGAAGATCATCTAGACTTACCGTGCAATTTGGCCTCCTCAGTTTTGACTTGGACATTTCATCGCACATCATTTAAAGCAAATCTACACTCAGAACAGCAGTGCACATGGCATTTAACAGATTCACGAGATGATGAAAGTATAAATGCATCGTTATGCATTTACTTGCTTAGAGGGTTTCTACTAATCATGTGTATTTTTATATTTTAGAAGTTTTCTAGTTTGGTTTATTTTTTTGATAGAAGGATCATAAGTTTTAGTGCTGATGACAACCAATATTTCACTCATCCCCTTCCATAACTGGCAAATATCCACCTCCATATTCTCGTGATATTTATCACTACAAGTTGATAATACACATTATGTGCTTCCTTCCAGTCAAATGGTTTTCTTAGTATAATTTTAAGAATTGGGTGAGGGAAATGTACACATTCTGTGCCAATCTCTCTTCCCTTTAAAAAAATGTAGTGCCGGGCGTGGTGGCACACTCCTTTAATCCCAGCACTTGGGAGGCAGAGGTAGGAGGATCACCATGAGTTCAAAGCCACAGAGAGACTACATAGTGAATTCCAGGTCAGCCTGGCCTAGATGAGACCCTACCTCGAAAAAAAATTTAATTATAGGAGTCAAATCTATTTCTTTGATTAATATCATGATCTTTTTTAAAAAACAATCTCAGAAAGATAGAAATGAGCCTAGAGGAGAAACTTGTGAAAAGGTTATGGAGTTAGAGTATAACTCTAACTTAAACCATGGTCTGACAACTATGAAGATTTCAGTCATACCTCCACCACCCCACAGGGTTCTCTTTCACCTCCTCCCTCTGGACACAATGCATGGAATCAGCACTGACCTTGTGCTTTTCATTTTGGTGCCATGAGGACATTTCTCTCCAATTTAGACATTGTCCTTCAGAGATCCTAGGATGTTGCTCTCAAATAGTGTCTAGTCAACTGGGCTTACAGAGTGGTCATTTTTTATGCACTGTTTGGTTCCAAGTGTCCACATTCTAAATCACCCCTCAATTCAACCAAGTGTGTTAGAGTATTTCTGGGTTTATTCAACTATAAAAGAAAAACAGTTTGTTTTGTAATCACTAAGAGAAGCAGGCCTACAAAACTGAGCAATGACACAGATCCTGTGTCCTCTGTCTAATCTCCTGTTCTATTTAGGAGCTACTCCTCTTATTATTGTCAAATTGCAAATTACATCAATTCTTGGTCGGACTCAGTTTCTCACTTATAAATGTGTTCTTCAGTTAGCAAGGATTCATAAATGATCACCTCAAAAAAAGCCATTTTTACATTTAGTTTTCATTTTATATCTTTCACCTTAGATTTCTTATTGTAGGGGGCTTCTGGCATTTCATTTCATGTTACATTTCACTACAGCCTTTACACTTTTGTCGCAAATATTATCAGAGGGTTTTGAAATTATCTTAGCAAAGCTAGATAACAGATGTGTCAATCTTGTGCTCCTCTCATAAATTCTATGTAGTTTAAATACATAATTGTTTATTTCTTTACATTTAGGTCCAAGCTAACTGAACAACTAGAGCCAGAGGCATATGTCTCCTTCTCACTTGTGAAGTATCTTCTCCAAAATTGAAAAAAAAAGGCATAATGAAAAATCCTGCCACGCATAGTAAAAATCATGGTTTATTGCTACTGAGTAAATCCTAATATTATCACGCACTATAGATTCACTGAATTAGACCACTTATAAGTTTCCAAGATTAGAAGCTTAGAAAATCAAATCAATGACATGAATAATTATGGATACAATATCCCATTTAGAAGCAAAAGAGGCAAACAAAAATCTAGATTTCAATTTTTCTATAATTTAACCCAAGTAATCTAACATAATGTTGTGGGTCAATTTTTCTACCAAGTTATTATAAGGTACCTAGTATATTAGCATTTTGTTGTGTTAGCCTAAGAGTCATTGCTGGTAAATAAATTTGATGATCAAAACAATTTATGTTCTGAGAGATATATTTGTGTATCTTCTCCCATTCCACTTGGGTTGACTATGATTTTTTTAAAATATTTTATTTATTCATTTTCAAGCAGAGAGATACATAGAGAGAGGGGGGAGCACCAGGGCCACCACCTTATGGGTCTGGCTTATGTGGGTCCTGGGGAATTGAACTGGGGGCCTTGGGCACTGGAGGCAAGTGCCTTAACCCCTGAGCCATCTCTCCAGCCCTGACTATGATTTTTAATGTTTAAAAGAAACATGTACTTATATGTACTCATTTATGTTTTCTTCTCTCATTGATGATGTGCCAACTCTATACACATGTAATAAATGGACGATTGCATAAATAATGTATGTCTCATATGCTTTCAATATTTCCACTTTATATATTAACAGTAACACCCAGAAGGAAGGAATCTTTATGTATGGTGATAGAATATTCCTAAAGCCTTTCTGAGGTTTACTGAGATATCCTAGCTGAATGGCATTTTGTAATGAATACTAACTCTTAGTAATTTAGAGTGAAGGGCTAAAAATTAATTTTGAGCAGCTTTAATTTACATTATACTTGCATATGAGATCTTTTTGAAATGGTAGATCCATCCCCTTAACTTCTATTCTTAGCAATAAAATAAGCATAGTAGTTTTAAACTCCTTTCCTGAAAGCCAGGAAAGGTTTTCTTGTTACTTAAAAATTATATTGGTAAGACAATATAAAACATTTTTATTTCCCTAAGTCCACCAGCCTTATGTTCCTTTAATTACAAAGAAAATCTGGTAATGTTGTAAGTGCACATTTTATCTGAACACAGTAAAATCTGCATATAAATGGTAATGTATCTAATTGATTTTATATATTCAGCCAGAGCCATGTAAAATGAAAGCCATTTGTAGGGTAATAAATTTGACTTTTTTAGTTAAAAAAAAAAGATTAAATCATATCTGGAAGGACTTGGAATTTCTTTGATTGCTTTATCATCCTTTTTAATAGTTCAGGATAGAGTCATTATGATTAAATCTTAAACCATAGAGAATAACAACCTGGGAAGATTTGTTTATAGCTACAAACAGGTTGTTTTCAATTCAATGAGAAACAAGTCTACTCTGTCTGCTAAAATTCAACTGTGTAACCTACTATAAAAACACAATTAAGCAATCCTTTTTGTAATAATATTAAGCAATAGTTATTAAAAATACTGCTGGATTGTGCATTTATTTTCTGAGGTGTGGTTTTCAAATGTTAGCTCATGCTTACAGGATACAGTGTGACATTTGAATGCATGCATGCAATGAGTAATAACACCGAGGTAACTGGTGTTTATCATTTGAACAGGAAATGAAGTTGGGTTTCTGCTTCTTAGGACGTCTCTGCTGCTTGGTGACAGAGCTGGAGGAATTAGGCAATTACAGAAGCATGCAAAATAGTAACATTCCCATGTAAATTACCTTTGATGTTTATAATTTTTTAAGAATGAGGAAATATCCATCTTCATAAGTCAAGGAGAAAAAGAGAACCACTTTGAACATAAATAATGTTGCTAGGCTATTGCTGGAACACATTGCTGGGAAGAAATACACGACCAAAACCTTTGACCAGAAGCAGCTAATAGAAGGAAAGTTTTATTGTGACGTACAGTCTTGAAGGGAAGCCTATGGGGGCAGTAACAAGCATGGCATGAGCAGAGGCTAGACATCTCCTTGGCACAGCAGGTAGGAAACAGTGGCAGGAGAGTGAGCCATGTTCTGGCAGGGGGAATAGCAGAACCCTAAAGGTAGGTATGAGCTCGCTGTAGTGGAGAAAAGACCACTGGGTCTACAATAGCAAGAGACAATATTCATGAGTTTGGAATAATCTACAGAGCTCAGATTAAACAAGGCCATCAATTTTTCTTGAGGTGTGAAAGGAAATTGTCAGAGATTTTGAATAACGGGAGGAGTAGCTTGACTTTTTTTTCCTCTAGGTTTTAGGGCAACAGAAGACAACAAGCTATTGAGCAGCAAGAGAATGCAAAAGAATATTATAGTACACAGGTGGACAGTAGAAAGAATTTTGAAGTAGGATGCTAGTACTGAAGGAAGGGGGAAATGAAGGCATTGTTTAGTATAAATATTAAGATTGACTGACATGAGTAGTAGGGTGAATGGGACGTGTTTTCTTGTGTTTATGATGTAGTGGGGGGTGCACACACTTGCATATGCCCATGTAGCACCCCATGCGATCTCCTGTGCTGTACAAAGCAAGAGTATGGCTAGTCCTCTCCCATTGCTCTCCCACCTGGCCTTATTTGAAACTCTTTTATAAAAACTCCCCAGTATTAGCGGATCATAGATGTACTGAAGTTACAAGGAACATAATGAAAATCACAATACAGTGAAGGTTGTTAAAAGTCATTACTCAGGATATACATACGATTTGTAATCTGGGAAGCGCAGTTTGTGTGCAGCATCATTAAGATGGAATAAACCCTATATGCTTTCATGGAAATATGATAGAAATTGAAAAACTAACTACAACATCTTATTAAGAAGGAGGAAATAGAATATGTTGGGGGGGGAATAACAATTTTGAAGAACACAGGGCAACAATAAAACAAAGTCGAAGAAAATGTAGCAGCTTTCCACAGGATGAGTAGAAAATTCAAGCAGAGTAGAAAATTCAAGCCGAGTAGAAGAGAGGCCCAGACAATGTGGATACAAAGGATTATTCAGCTAACCCTCCCCCCAGTGCTAAAGAAGAGTAGCTTTATGTGAACTGCAAGAAAGGTTGTATTGATGTGAGCAATGCTCATGCTATCTATCAGTAAGAAAGGAAGAAATGAGAAGCCTGGCAGTACTCAGCTCTACACCATCCTGAGAAGTAAGTCCTTAATGAGCTCCTGAAAGGTGGACTCCATGCTGGTGTATAAAGTAGGAGCCTCTCATCTGCCAGCAAGGGCCTTGAATCCCCTTATGCCTCCTGCTAGCCAGGAGACTTCCAAAGATTGCTTCACGCTCTCACCTCAATTCCTGTCTGTGCAATACCTCACTGTCTGATTACAGCCATGGTTTCCAGTCATCCCTAGAAACCTTCCTGCCATCTGATTCCCCTTCATACAGGCTCAATTTGATGTTTGCATAACAAGTCACTCACAGCAGTTTTCTTTACTCTTGACATTTCTCAATGTCATTAATCTCTCAAGATCTTAATTTAAATGTTAGCCTCATTAAATCAAACATTAATCTACCTGGAATTTGCTTAATTGTCTGACAATAATGGAGGCATGCTTAAGTTATTTCTCCAATTGATCATCTCAGAGCTAGATGGTGCCTACAACTTGTTAAAATATTTGTTATTCAGAATAAAGGCTTAATGAGACCCAGGGAGTGAAAATGCCATCTCATCAAACTGGAGTCTGGATCTTCCAAGTTCGGAAGGCATGCTGGCAGACCCCACTGGCTCCATCTGCTGTTGGCCCTATAGCAAACTGGTCATTAGGTTAATGATTATCACTTCAGCAATTTCCCAGTTTTGATGTTTGTATAACATGCAACAACCTCAAACAGAAATAAGCCTCATTAGGCAGAATCTTATAAAGAAGCAAGCTTTATGCTCCACATTCTAGGAAATAAATTATGTTTGAGATGAAACAAAACAAACAAGCCACCTAGGTGGGCTTACTGCACTCAGATATCTAAATTTATTAGTTCTTGAAGTAGCACTTTTCAAATATACCCTGAATGCTTCCACTCATAACCAAGTAACAATTTATCAGGCTCTGGTTTTTATTTCATTGACCTCCTCCTACTGCCTTGTTCCTTTATTTCTTCAAAACTGCTTCCAGCAAGGTCACATTCGCATTAACATCTCTTCCATGGTCCTTCTTCATAATACATTACTCTTCTCCCAGCCCTCTGGCTAATCTTATCTGTATAATTTTAGGGTAATTTTTCCTCTATCTGTGAAAGAATGCCCTACTCGAAGTCTTTGTTTGCCATTGAGTTGTATATTCTCCTAGTGTGAGTTGTCCTATCTTTTGCTTTTATGTTAATAACTCCCAAATTCTTAACTTTAGATCAGTAAAATCAATTGTTACTAAATATTATCACTTGAATATCCAACCAAATCTTTGCAATGATTTTACTTTTTGATTTTTTTTTTTTTTTTGCAATTTTAAGTCTGTGCACTTCTTCACTGACATTGAACTTTTTTTTCTTATTGTTAACTTCTGTCATGAGCTCTTGGTAGTACCCCTGTCTTGTCTTCTCAGACCATTTGTCAATATAGTGACAGAAATTATCATAATAAAATGCATACCTCTTCTTATTGATCATTACATTGTAGGAAGTCTAATGCCCTATAGCATCATTGATTTATCCATGGGTCATTATCCAGCATTTAAAACTTCATTTTGCCTTGCTTCCAGCCATCTCTCCCATTAAACTCTGCCATTTTGCATTAGTTTGTGCCTGCAGTTCCCAGTGTAAGATTGTAGCCGGGTGAGCTGAGGATTCAACTTTAGATAATGCCCAGCAAAAATTCCAATGCACCCCAAAATTTAAGGAGTGCCCAAATTCTTGTCTACAAAGTTAAAGAATTAAAATTATAGACAACAGGATATTAAGGTATAGTGGGAGACTTTATTTAATGGAACACGGGGAGTTACAGAGTTCTCCAGCCACCTGTGTGGGGAGAATATGTGGCAGAGGTTTTGGTCAAAATTTATGCTGATTAATCAAATAGGCAGGAAAAGAAAGATAATAGAAAGCTCCCATCATGAGAAAAAGTTCATGTTGGAAAGATCTTGGCCCCTCCCCCAAGCCTGAGGGCTATGGTGAGGAGTCTTACCTGGAAAGTGAAAGTCCTCCTTCTAGGATGCCATGTGGAAAAGACTGGCCTTTGTTCTAGGGAAGCTTTTTAAAACTTCCACTAGGTAAGTCAGAGAGACAGTCTGATTGGTCTAGGTTTGGGCTCTGGGAGACACCTCTCACCCAAGTGGAGGGGGTCTATGGAGCTTGCCTGAACTGTCATAATACCCCCTCTGAAGAAATAACCCTAACTTCTGTAGGGTACTAGGGTGTGGAATCAGAAAAAAAAAAAGGTACCAGAAAGAAGTACATACATGTTTAAGGAAAAAAATCAAAGAAGGATACCCATTTTTATCCTGTAGGAGCTCTGACTGTGGAGGTGTTAAGGAGGAGCTTGGCAACATTGTGTGGGGTCTCTCTCCTAAACTCCCACAAGATGACTTCCTACCACCAATTTTGCTCACTTTCCCAAAGAATGTCTCCTTGCCTGTTAGCTTTGCTACTTACTATGTAGCTTCCAGAATAGTGTTTCTCAGAATTGAGTGTGCGCATGAATCATTTTCAGACGTGGTTAAACATACTGACTCATTCCAATGGGTCAAGATGAAAGCTCAAGATTTTGCATTTCTAATATCTGTTTGTGGATGACACCAATGTTTCTAGTCTGAAGATTGCATTACCACTAGGATGGTTCTAGAACTTAAGATATGACTACTACTTGCCAGATATAACTCAGACAAAGGCCTAAACTCAAGATCTTACAGAGATCTCAAAAAAATACATAATAAAATCTCAAAGAGTCCCCTCACAAAATGGGGCACCGATCTCAACATAGAATTCACAGAGGAGGAAACACAAATGGCCTTGTCCCATCTAAGAAAGTGTTCAGTATCCTTAATCATCAGGGAAATGAAAATCAAAACCACAATGAGGTACCACCTTACTCCAGTCAGAATGGCAATCATAAAGAAAACCAAAAACAATTGTTGCTGGCAAGGATGCGGGAAAAAGGAATCCTCATTCACTGCTGATGAGATTGCAAACTTGTTCAACCGCTATGGAAAGCAGTGTGAAGACTTCTGAACAGAATGGACATAGACCTTTCAATGGACCCAGCTATCCCCCTACTAGGCATCTATCCACAAGATGTCACATCTCGACGCAGAAACATTTATACTATATTTATAGCAGCTCAATTCATAATAGCCAAGAATTGGCATCAACCCAAATGCCCATCCATGGAGGAATGGACAGCGAAACTATGGTATATTTACACCATGGAATTCTACTCAGCTGAAAGGAAAAATGACGTATCAAAATTTAGGAAAAAATGATCTGACTTTGAGCAGATCTTACTAAGCGAACACTCCAAAGAACAGAGAATCGAATGCTGCATATTCTCCCTCATATGTGGTCCTTAACCAGGATAACCATTTTCTCTAGGCAGACTAGTAGAAAGAAGTGAGAGGTTATGAATGAGGGGTAAAGGATTGGGGGAGGGGAACGGCTTAAGCATGAGGCTAAACCCAGACATGCTGGAGAACACTCCAAACCTCAGTGCACTCATGACAGGGCATTTATGTTGCCTCTTGGTTATAACGTTACTTCAGTCTAATTCCCAGCTTCTTAAACTGTGGTTCACAATACAGTATGTTGATCACAAAATTAAATGTGTCTGAGGGGTCACAGCAAATTGGCTATAGTGAAAGGCTTTGGAATGCTCAATGACCCAAAACTGTCTAATTCATCGAAGCACTTGCCTACGTTGCATCATGCAACTCCACTGTAGCTACAGGTCTCAGCATGCAATATATGAATGTTGCATTGTGAAAGTGGCCATGATCCACCAGGCCAGAGAATGTACGCTGCCAGAAACACTGCAGCTCCATTTGAGACTAATTGTATATTATGAATTGAAGTGGGTTTTTTTGGTACATATGTATTTTCTGCTGTCATAAAAGCATTATGTCATTATGGAAAACAGACATTAAACACTCCTCACCATGTAAGTATCAACATAGTATTTCAATTATAGTTAGGATGTTTGATTTTAAGAACTGCTGTTCAAGTGGCTGACCCAAGTGTTATAAAGAAAGTAATATTAATTTTTATTAGGACAAAATTTTATTAATTTCAGAGATAGCTCTGAACATATGTTGACAGTTTTGTACTAGCTATTTATGCAAAGTGACATTATCAGCATTGACAATCATAAAATCAAAACATTGATCAAAACATTGATTAACTCTGAAAAACATTAAATACGAGGCCCTGCACTATCAGATTTTTGTTCATATCATGATTGTCAACAATTAGATACATTGTATGAGCAAATCTTGTGAGGGTACAGATATTTCCTTCTTCTCTGTCCCCATCCCACTAGAGGCCCTCCTTGGTGGGCCTACTGTATCAGTCCATGGGTAAGGGTTATGAATAGCACAAAACGCAGCCAGATTCCTCCCATGCCTCTTTGTGTGTTGTTGCTTTGTGTATTGTTGCTGAGGGGGGCAATATCTCTGGATATTCTCTCTGCTTGAAAATGAATAAAAAATATTTTAAAAATCAAACAGCCCTCTCACAAAATGGGGCATTGATCTCAACAGAGAATTCACAGAGGAGGAAACACAAATGGCTAATTCTCACTTAAGAAAGTGTTCTTCATCCTTAATTTCAGGGAAATGTTAATCAAAACTACAGTGAGATTACACCTCACTCCAGTAGAATTGCAATCATTAAAAAAAAAAAACACCAATAGATGCAGGTGAGGATGCAGGAAAAAGGTACCCTCATTCACTTCTGGTGGGATTGCAAACTTGTACAACCACTATGGAAAGCAGCATGAAGGCTCCTGAATAGGATGGATATAGAACTACCAATGGACCCAGCTGTCTCTCTACTGGGCAGCTACTCTCAATATTTCAAGCATCAACGCAGAGACATCTGCTCAACCATGTTTATAGCAGCTGAATTCTTAATAGCTAAGAATTGGAATCAACCCAAATGTCCATCACTGGTGAACTGGATATCAAAGTTGTGGTAAATTTACACTATGGAATTATACTCAGATATGGAATTCTATTCAGCTGAAAGAAAAAAACGACATAATGAAATTTAATGCACTGCCAGATTTTTACCTAACATTTAAGTCTTAATGTAAAATTAAGCAAGCAAATCCACCTCATTAGTGTGCAGATTTACTTTCATTTTGATGAATGGGTTGATTATATCTATAGAAAGAATTATTTAGAATATTTTTATGATTTATTTGAAGTAATTATTTGATTTATATATCTATACACACTGGGTTGGGTAAAAATTTCCTAGGTTTAATGGTGTTACCAGTAGTCTAAGTTTTTAGAAGCCCTGGTCTAAGGAACTAACAATAGCATCCTACATTGTGGTACAAAGAATGAACACGGCAAAAGCCAAAGCCATGTAATTCATTCTGGATTGAATGTGCAGTGTCATGTACCAGTATTACTTCATGTGATAACTGCTACTACTTTATACTTCTTGCCCAGGTAACACATGTCTGCAAGCATACTCCTAGTTCTCATTTTGAGATTACAGCTCTGTTCATTTTCAAGCATCATCAATGTTGCCTGCTGCTTGGCAGCCAGACTGTCATTCTATGTTCTTCCCACATCAGCCTCAGAGCAGTGTTCTTTCAGCCGGAATAGATTCCTTCTGCTCTAAATACCACTGTGGGAAAGATGACTATAATTGTCCAGAATTATAGTCATAATGAAATATTATAGATCACATAGTAGTGATAGATTTTTCTATTGAATTGTGTCTAATATCAATATAAAGGTCTGCATTTGTCCGATTCCTCTTACATGCTTGTAGGAACAAGTAAAGTTAATCTGAATCAACTGGTTCTCCTTTCATCTAGATAATTCATCTATAAATATCTTCAGATTTCCTGAGGATCATTAAATTTGACTATTGAAGTGAAAGGAGCTTGAGATTACTCATAAACAGGTCAAAGAAAGATATGTGCACAATGGTGATCATTTATGCTTCCTAATTGATCAACTGCAGAAGGCAAGGGAAATTTAAGATGCACATTTTTTTACCTCTTTATGGATAAAAAGTATATCTGTCAATAACATAATCAGACTCAGAGCCCTGCTTACTTGGAAGAAGGAATACATTTACATGAACATTAAAGCATTTTTTCTTCTCAGTTGGAAATTTTGAACAGCAGAGAAATAGCAAAATGAATAAGATATGGTTATAGAATGCAATAAAGCAAAAATTGAGACATATCCACTAAGTCAGATCACAGATAGTATGCAGATTTCACTGGCCATTAAAATGACTCATCAAGAAAGATTATGATAGTTTTAATCCCTAAAGTAATTATGTGATAAGTCTCACTGAGTTTGTATTTTATTAAAAATTTTAAGAGTATATGAAAATGAATTAAAGTTTCAGCTTCCTAGATTTAACATTCATTTTTAATATGTAACAGCTCAGCAGTTTTATGACTATTGTCAAATAATTCTACTATACAGATTGATATGGGGATAGCTTCACAAATGTTTCATCAACTCTGTGAGGTATGGGTATAGAGACATTTAGAAGTGACATCCATGAAGTAAATGCCTATAACATGTAATATTATTTTACGAGAGTCCTCCACTAGCCCTGGAGATAGAGTATTACTGAAAGGAAAGATGGGGCTTGGCTGTAACAGTTTTTGTATTTGTCAGAAATCAAATAAAATACATTTTTAAATGTCACTGATGTCTTAAGATCTAAATTCTTGTTATGATTTTTATAAACAAGTTCATATTGTAAGATAAATAGCAACTACAAAGGAAAAAAAGTAATGTGAACCACACACACTCACAAAGATACACACACACAAACACACACACACACACACACATGAGTGTCTCCAATGAAGGTGACAATAATTTTTATACACCATTATTCTAAAGAAATGTATATGTGGGTGTTGTAGTCAACCCACACAAGACTGGGAAGAATCTCCACACTAGGCACCGTTTGTGAGGAAAGTATTTATTGGAATAACAGATCCAGGGAAAGTTTCAGAATGGTGAAAGAGACTGACCCCTTTCACAGATCCAATAAGAGAGAGAAACCCAGCCAGCACCTCCAGCCAGCACACTCCAACTCACAACCAGCAGGAACTCAGGTCTGAGCTCAGACTGCTCTTTGCATGTGTATCACTGGAATTTTACATCCACCTTAGAAATACCTTAGGGCTGAAGGTCAGGCCAAGGTGACACCTCCTCCAGCCAGGAAGCTGGAGAAAAACTGATTACAAACTCTTGAGTCTATTGTGAAATAATGAAATAAAGGATATAATTTAAAGCGCTGGGGATGTGAAATAAAGTTTTACATGCAATGCCATTTTCTAATTTAGATGAATTTTAATCATGTAATTCCAAGGGGAAACAACTTTTCTTGAAAAACAAACAAAGATGGTTTTCTCTGTGCATAATTTAAGTGGAAATACATCCAGTAGATTCAGGTTTTCTCTTTAGGCAAGAAGTAATTTGGAAAGAACTAGGCAATATGTTGTCAATAAACAGTTTTTTTTCCCTCTGATAAAATGCTAATCTATAAAAAAAAGTATGTAACAATTACCAAAGTCCAAATTTAAGAGATTTTATTCAGATCCTTTTTCTACAGCTATCAAATAAAAATAAATAAATTTTAAATGAATGCTTAAAATTCCACCAGATTTTGATGTCTACATCAAATGAACATTTAAACAAGCTTTTTATTGTTTAATAAAAAAATTGTACAATGTCCTGAAATTATAGCATATAATGATTAAAAAAGAATGGTTTTCTGAAAGTGTTATATGAATTAATAACCCATCTCTCCACAATGAACTTAGAACTGTTTGAATATTAATAAAGCATACTTAACTACAAAAACAAATACATATATAGAATTTGTAAGTTTCAACTGCATCCTCTTGAACATATCCTAGTTATGATACACTAACGACCAAAGCTTGTCCTTAAAGAAAGCTGCAGAGAGACCAGTGTGGCCAAGAGTTAAAGCAGAAGATAAAGACAGGGAAGAAGAAGATGGATGCATCATTTAGGTATGCTGGGACAAGCATAAGGAATTGAGTTTGGATCCTCAGAACCCACATAAAATACTAGGCATGGTGGTTTATGGTTATAATTACAGTTCTGGTGAGTCCAAAACAAAAATCCCTGGGTGGGGCTCATAGGCCACACTAGTTTAGTAGAATTGGTGAGCTCTAAGTACAAGGAGAGATCCAGTCTCAAAGAATAATGTGGAAGAATGATTAGGAAAGTAACATTGTGTTCACAGATGTGTACACATGTCTATACACAGATACACATATGTATTCATGCCACCTACATACACTTGTAAAAATTATTTTAAAAAGGAAAGGTAGTGTGATAAAACGCTAAGTTTACTGTCAACTTGACCTGTGTAATAATCCACAGTAATCTTGGGTGGGTCCCTGAGCTTGCCTGCAGAAAGGATTGACAAAATCCTTTTGGGATTTTGGAGACTGGAAGAGGTCCCTTCTCCAAGAGTGAGCCCTCCCTCACCCCCAGTGGATGGGCCTTCCAGAAGGGGACTAAATATAAGGAAGCTTGAGGAAAGGGGAAGCTCTTCTTCCTCTCCCAGCTGCTGCTGCTGGCTCTGTCTTTCTTTTTTATTTATGGAAGGGGCTCAGCCTTTTTCCTTCATTTGTGGAACTCCCCCTGGATCTGTTATTTCAATAAATACTTTCCTCTCCAAATTGTGCCTGATTTGGGGAATCATCCCAGTGGCTTGTGGCTGACTATGACAGGTAGAATGTGAACAACAATATGATAGATCACAAACAGTTTATTATTATTATTATTATTAAATTTTTGGTGTTTCAAGGTAGGCTCTTACTCTAACCCAGGCTGTCCTGGAACTTATTACATAGTCTCAGGCTGGCCTCAAACTCCCAGCAATCCTCCTTCCTCTGCCTCCCAAGTGCTGGCATTAAAGGTGTGTGCCACTACACCTGGCTTTCCAACATTTTAAATAGTATTTTCTTCTTGTAGCCTCAGTATTACCTTGGATGTTTTGAATGCAAAGAAGGTACTAGAGGGTAGATTTGATAAATAAATTCAAGGTAGCCTCATTGCCTTTGCAGTCATTCTGAGTGGTCAAATTTCAGGTTCCATGGATGACTCTTTTTGCAAAACAGGACACAACTAAAACGTGCTTTAATTTAATTTCCCCTAGTTTATAATTTAAGAATAAATATAGCATGAAAACTGTGAGATTCAATAACTTCTAAATCTTTCCTCTGATTACTCTCATTGGGATTATAGGTGGAATGTCAGGTTGACCAAGGTGTCTAATTATAGGGGAATCAAGGACAATACATGTAAATAAGGCCTTGCTTTGTCAAATTATTTTATTCATAGAAAAATATGAATCACATGAGATCTCTATATTCAGCTTACCGAGATGGTCCTTGTTTATCAAGTAAGGACATATCAGCCTTCAATAATTATGATTTTTCTCTTTTTATCAAGTGCATTTTCTTATCTCATTGTGAAAATTCTTTGTTCTCATGTTTCATATTTTGACTATTTTGAGATTGTGTTTCTTATATTGGTAAATTGAATTAATAAAACAGCAACTAGTGCTTCCAGAGTATTCAGTAATAGGCATTTGCATTTAACCTCCCAGTGTTTTCAGAGTCTCTGACAGGAATTAGTTCTTACCATTACTCCTCTTACTCCAGTGAATCCCTGTGCTCTGGGCATGAGCAGGAGGTGGCGGAAACTTCCCAAGGCCAATGAGGACAGTTTAGAAGATGAAATGAAAGTTATCTGAATGTACAATCTGCCAAATGCAAATGCCAAGTAGTTTAGCTGAGGCAGAGGATGTGAGTACACTTACAATGGAACCTGGAGAACTTTAGCAAGATAAGTCCTTCACAATAAGACAACAGGAAGAAGGGGGAAGGAGGAAATCCCATCTTCTGCCTGTGATAAGAAGGGCAGATCATTTAACTATATATCCACATCCTGCCAAATCCTAAAGGAAGCAGTTGGTAACTGTTGATATACTTACATTCAGACCCTAATGCTTCCTCTTATTTTACCATGTCATCATTAGAAAGCTACAGATGTTAAACATTCTCTGATCTGCTTAACTCTTGGCAAGACTAATTGACAGGGAATGAACACAGGGTATGCTCACATGTGCTTCTGTTGAGCATGAATGTGTTAATTTTCACAAATTCATGTGAAGTTAAATGAAAATGAGAAAATAAGAGGTGTGAGCAAAGAGGAAAAACATGTTGTTGGATGAAATTTGGAAGCAGATGGTGAATGGATGAGTCAGATACAATAAGATAGAGAGATTCGTTACCAGAAAGTACATTTAGCTCTTTCCAACTAAAACAGATTTAACTACTTCATTGTATTCTCCCCTATACAAATGAGGACATTTACAATGTCAAATATCTGTGTATATTACTACATAAAGCAGTTCCATGTGGTATCTACGTAAGAGATTCAGCAATTCCAAACAAAGCTGTGAAAATGAAATATGCAATAGAGGCATACCGCAAAAGAAGCAAGAAACATAATGTTTGATCAGTAGCAAAGCTTCAGAATCAGAGAAATGCAGGGTAATTTGAAATGAATGGATTTGAAGAGGATGCTATGTAGCCATGACTCACATCCCATTCACAAATACCAGCCTTTACATCTTGTAAATAATGCAAAGCACTCAGGCTCTTCATTTCCCACACTGCTTGAGCCCTTCCCTTATCCATCTCCTTCCTATCTTTATGACTTGACTCCAAATCACCAAGTCTTCTGTGACTTCCTTCTGATATCTGGGTTGATGTTTCCCCCAAGCTCAATAAGAAATCCCTATAACAAAACAGCCTATATTTATTATGTCGCAGTTTCTGGTACTCAGGAGTCCAGGAATGCCACAGCCCACAATTCTCTTCATGGTCTCTGGGAATAACTGAGGAGTTGGATTGGGTGTATTCTCACCTGGATACTTGAATGGAAAAGTATGTTGGCCTGTGTTTTGGTTTGTTGAAAATTCCTATTTTGCTGCTTGAGGGTCCAGCCTTTTTGCTGACTGTTGAATGGGGCTCCCATGATAACATTGAGGCTGTCCACAGATCTTGCCTTATACATTTTTTTCTGAATGTGATGATTGGCTTTATCCATCCAACCAGGCAAAATTCCTGATCCGGTCTAATAAAACTGACCTCTCTTACAACACATCATAGTATCCTTGCCATATTTTATTGGTGACAAATAGCTCACTGTTCCCACCTACATCCCAGAAAAAGGAACACTATGTACACTATGTGAGCCACACATGTGAAAACTGTGACACACTCAGTCTATTACACTACATGCAAAGTCTACATTTTCTCCAAATATCTTTTGTAAAACCATTAAACCTTTTAGCCTTCTTTTGTCCTTCTGTGTTCATTGCGAATTCTGTAACACATTCCATAAAGACAGAAAGCATCTCCAGTAATATTTTACCACCTTTTCTCAAAAAAATAAAATAAAAATAAAGACAGAGCATTTTGCAAGTCAGCATTAATAAAAATAAAGATCCAGAAAGTGTTTTGTCCCAAGTGCCAGGGAGCATTCTCCACTGAGCATTGCAGATAGTATTAGGATGCACATTTGAACAATGAGACGAGAGTCACCCTGAGCACAGCGGGGTAAGGAGGTGAAGCCATGGCCATAAGGTCCTGGCCATTATCTAAGGGGATCTTGTTTACATGCTTGAGAAAGAGCAGATGAGGGTGGTTTTAAGACAAGTCTTCTGCTTCTCTGTTTAGTGTTTGTTAAAATTAAACATAAACTTACTTCCTGATGTTGAAATACACTAAACAAATGAAATTCCAGCTTGGAGACATTTATTCCATTATCTTGAGCTACATGGAAGCCAAAGTAAGAAACATAAAATTTGTTTTGTATCCCCACCAACTTTAAAAACAGAAGACAGTATTCCCTA
Organism: Zapus hudsonius; assembly: GCA_004024765.1. Lineage (NCBI taxonomy): Eukaryota > Metazoa > Chordata > Mammalia > Rodentia > Dipodidae > Zapus > Zapus hudsonius. Next base: position 73,342 of record PVHP010000751.1, read on the forward strand.
ATGTATATTTCTTAAAATCATCTTTTAATAGCAAAAAGAAAAATACTTCCCGTTCAAAGGTTTCCCAAATTGAAAAGCTAAATAGTTCTATTAGTTTTGACCTTTGTTCTTGGTCTTAGGTTGAGGAATATGATTTCTGTGATTTCCTTTTTTGGAGGTAAGGTCTCACTCTAGCCAGGCTGACCTATAATTCACCATGCCATCTCAGGTTGTCCCCGAACTCACAGCTAACCTCCTATCTCTGCCTCCTGAGTGCTTGGATTAAAAGCATGTGGCACTGCACTTGGCCAAAAAATATGTGATTTTTTAATATCTTAATTATGAATAAGTATATACACAGTATGAGCAAATCTTGTGAATGTGTCCCCATTTCCCTCCTCTCTGTTGCCTACCCATTGGGGTCCTTCCTCGGTGCGCTTATTGAATCCGACCATTGGTTAGGGTGTTACAAACTGCACCAGAGGTAGCCAGTTGTTTTTTTTTTTTTTTTTTTTTTTTTTTTTTTTTTTTTTTTTTTTTTTTTTTTTTTTTTTACTTTAAGTGATTCTGATTAAGCATTTGAGTCTGCTACTACTTTTTGTCACACTTCTACATAGCATTTGAAATTGACATCATTCAGTTAGTTGCTACATGACTCAGTTGGTAGTATATTAGGAGCAAACATTTCTTTTGCTAAATATAACTGTATTAATTGTATTTTAGCAGTGCATTTCCCTCTGTAGAAGTACTTTAATCTTTTTTTTCATTTGACCTAGTTTTCTAAAGAAGCTGTATAATGAACTGTTATAAAAGTCAAGGAGAGTTCCTATGAACTATCGTTTATCAGAGAGGAAATACCTCAAAGAAAGATTACAATTGTTGTAAGATACCATGCAGTCAATGCCTGAGGACTGGGTGACCTCTGCCAGCTCTGCAGAGAAAGCTTCTCTATGCATTTTTTGGCAGGGATAGGAGAGCTTCTGAGCAAAGTCAGACAGAAACCATATGTAGAGAAAAACATTACAGAACTATTTCTTTGATGCCATGGGAGCAGTCTTTAGTGATCATTTCTATTACTTTCAAATGAAAATATATTTATATTTGACAGATATGAAACTGTTTATCATTTTAGTTTAGAAAAGGAATTGCCTAAATCAAAAAATATGATTCATTTTCAACTTGGTGTCAATAGACTTTGTAATTATGTATTATTTTATTATGCAGCTTGATAAACATAAATCACTTGAAATATCAATAAATACATATGCTGGTTTGGGTTGCCTTAATATTCTTAAATGACTTTTCTCTCTGTGTACTATGAACTTACAAACAAACCTCTGTTGTCAATTGGTGTGGACTTGATGGTAGTATCTTAACAAGAAGGTCCATTTTTGTCTGGAAAATACAAGGTTCACTTCTCTGCCTCCTTTAGAGGAAACAAAAGTGAATCAGAAATTTTGCTGCCATCCCCTGTGTTTACTGGAATCTGGCAAGGTGCCCCATACAGAATCTCTTCTTCTCTATTCTAGATAATTGATTTACAACATAATAATAAATGATACTTGCTAAAAATATACCCTAATACCATGTATCAAATAATGTGTGAACCCAAAACATGTAAAAAGGAAAAAAGTAACATTGCCATTCCTAAAGTCAGTTAAAGATGTAAAACTGTTCCTCACCAGAGATGATAGAAAAGTTGCAGAGATGTGGATGAAGTGATGAGTCTGCATGACCTGGACTCAGAGATGGACGATGAGGCAAAGGACACTGACAACTTCAAAGATCCTGCCTTAAGAAACCATCACTGTTTGATATGCAAGCTGTCAGGCACACAAGGGATTTGCACTTTTCAGAAACAGGAAATTGATTTTTAGTAGTGACATTTTTTCTAGCATACATAAAAGGTGATGTAGGCATGTTCTCCCTAGTATTTCTCCAGAATGAGATAAAAAATGGGTCACCTATTGTGAAAAATAGTACACATTAAAAAGTCACCAGAAATTAAACTCAGGATACTATTTATGAGGCTGGCTAAGCCAAGAAGATTTGAATTTGTGTCATACAGTCACACTATATGAATGCATTCTTCTTTTGAAAAATCCATAAAATGTCAGTGGAATGCAATCTGAACACACAAAATATGTATGGTAATGGTATTTTATATCATTTGTGAGTAAGCAAGGAGAAACCAAGCTATTCCTCAAATGAGGTGGTCTCTAAAAATGTATAACAAAATATCACACATTTAGACATAAACAGGATTGAAAAATAAAAGCATTACACTGAAGGGTTGACCTGTGCAAAACTAGATGTTTTATAAAGACTGTAGGATCAAGAGAAAGTAAAGCACATTGTCAGCTGGAATACATGGCAAAAACCAAAATGCCTTTTCTGTAATATTACTCATTAATGTTAGGGATTTCAGTTCCATAGACAATAAATGTATTATTTTGTGTGCTATGTCTAGATGCTGAGAAAACTTCTCAAATTAGCTCAGCTCATCTGATCCTCCTCCTTTCTTTCCAGTGGTTTTTCTCCATATCCTTAGTGCCCGTGGACATTATTCCCCTTCTCTAAGCACTTAAAGCCCTTTCATGATGAAGACTTTCTTTGCATGCACATGGCTGATGTGAGTGTCCCCCTGTCTTTCTTTTCTCCTTACCTTAACTAGTCAGGCTTGCCTGACATCTGCTGGATCTCCACTCTCCAGTGAGCTGGTTCCTCTGTCTAAAGGCTTCCACATTTCAGTGTTTTAATCGATGCGTACAAAACTCTCCTGTCACTATGCCCACCTCCACATGATGGAAGGGCTACCGTATAGTAGATACCCAGTCAATATTGAGATGATTTGTGGATTAATAGAGTATCAAGCAAATCAAATAGAATTAGCACAGGGAAACACAAAATTTATCAAATGGAAAGCAACCTCTAAATTCTGTGTCTCATTGTGTACTGAAACTCATAGTGAATTATTTAGCATCATGAAACCAATGCACAATAGGTTCATGATTTAAATCTATATCTAAGAGTTTTAGTGTTATAATGCATTTAATGGAAGAAATTTTATTATATACACTACATCTTGGTTATTTTTCTATTATGTAAGAATCAAGACACTTTGCAAGTTCTAGAAGGGATGACTAACTTTTTACAAAAGTTGTTTCAATTTTTATCATTGAAATGGTTTTCTAATAGTCACTTTTTTATTTTGTAGGCTAAATCAAGTGATACTGAAGGCTCTACAAATATGCTTACCTATAAATTGGGACACTTACCTCTCACTTTTCTCAATAAGCAGTTGCTTGTTCTTCAAGTTTTATCTTCATATTCTGCATTAAACTCTTATTTTTAATGTGAAATTTCATGCCTTACTATATAACTCAGTTCACTCTCTAAGTTAGAAATGCACCATCAAGGTGACCCAGAATAAGTCAGACCTTAAAATAGCAATAAAAGAATATCCATATAGCCACATATACCACTTAAAATTACATAAAATTGTCCTATTTGGGGGTACAGCCCTAAATTTAGAGAAGACTAACCACTGGAACTTTCTTATTTAGAAATGGGCCAACTCCTGTTTGGAGCAGAGCCTGAGAAGTGGGAGAGAGAACTTCTTGTGTACCCAGCCCAGGAGTGGGCTAGCTGCCACAAGCAGCAGCAGCATGAGGGAAAGAAACTGAAGAAAAGTTAGTTCAAGTTATCTTGTTATATGCTGTCACCGCTGCTCTGATGTTACCCGGCTGTGGCTTCCCCTGCATTCATTGGCACTTTTATTGAACAGCTAAACACCAGGAATACATTACCAAGTAGCACATAGTATGAGCAAGGGTAAGGAACTTTCAACGTTGGATAATCCTTGAAGATTTGTCAAAATAAGGGATCTAGCAGTATGTCTTGCTGGACTTTGATCACAAAAGCAGTCACATAAAGACCACCTGCTGTCTTCAACTGATCTGTGGGCCCTTAGTTACTGACCTCGTCATCTTCAACACTATGACCAGCACTTCTTACGTATGTGTGCATGCTGTGAGTTGAGTCCAACCAGGCCACTGAGGAAACTGACAAAGAACATAATTTAAGTTCATTCATCATCTCTAAAAATTGCTCGTCAATATTGGACACCTGTGCTATTCAGACCAAAGGATAACTTTGCTATAAGCTTAACTTTAGGGCAAGTTTCAAGTAAGGAATTTTAGCAACTCACTGCAATAATCTCAGAAAAGTTATTCATAAATCCATATGATACATTCCTACAATTCTTTTCCACGGCTCATTGGCATATTTACTCTCCTAGTTTCTCCTGGTAGTTTGTTCTTATAGTTCATTCCCAAAAAAATTAACAAAGTAAATTTTAAAATTATTTTGCCTGGCAATAGCTGGAACTGGATAAAAATACTAAATCAGCTTGTATCAAATTAAGGCCATTTTACTTAAGTTGTGATTTTTTTCCCTTTTAATCAAAAATGAATTCAAAATCAAAGATAAACAATAAATTTTAGAACAAGGTTTTCATTTACCTTTTTATTTAACCTACCAAGACTACCTATTTCCTTACTCTTTCTGGGCAATGTACCCTTATAGACACCACAATTAAATGCATTTAAATTCTGAAATTTTCAATCACACGCATTGAAATCACAAGCAAGGGTGAAAATGAATGAGGATCTTTAATGATCTTCATTAAATTATCTTTTCTTGAATCAAAATATTTTATGTAAAATATCCATTTCCCTTCAGATATCCCATAGCAAGTCCTGATCAGTCAGAAATTTCAGTTCTGTTTTTGTCTGACTGCTTTTCATTGGCATAATTCATATTCAAGGAGCACAGAAATAGCATGAGCTGTCACCATTATTCCAGATTCTTCCATTTATTGAGGCTGGAAGAGAAGAAGAAATAATCACGGATTGTTTGAGGAAGGAGGCAAAGGAATTTAAAAATTGTAGAAAGCATAATTGCTTGTTCTGTATGTTCACACCATCTTTACTTGGCGCTCTGGTGTGTGACCAGTGTGGCAAAGCCCTGTTTCTCTCCCTTCACCAAAATATCAAGTTTGGCACAGACAGAAATTTAGTGTGATTGGGCTCTAATTTATACCATCTATGGTGAAGGCAATAATGACTCTAGTGCAATCCAAGACCCTCAGCACTTGATTCATTCATATTGGAATTCAATATATTAATTTTCCCAGCTGCCTGCCTATGCAAACGCCCATCCCCACTATTGAGGGCGCATATGCCTACTTGGAAGTTCATCCTCAGGGGTCCTAGAGTTTGGAATTTCTCTCTTTTTTTTCTTTTCTTGTGGCAGGGTCTCACTTTAGCTCAGGCTGACTTGAAACTCACTATTTAGCTCCAAATGGCCTCAAATTCATGGCAACCCTACTTCAACCTCCTGATTGCTGAGATTAATGATGCCGGCCACTGTCTCAAAACGGAGTTAGTTTCCTCAACACCACGGAGCTCTAAAACCCTGAAGGAACTTGGCTCAAGCATCATTTCTTTCTCTTTTTTAAATATATATTTATTGTCCATAATGATTTACAGTATTTAGTGGGCTAAAAATGAGTTGTTATACCCAATTCTCCAATGCCCTCCTCCCCATCCCCGATCAGCTGGATATCCTCCTCCGTGGCTCTCACAATCTTTCCGCCCCTTCTAATGAAGCTCTTCTCTGTTGCCACTTGCAGTTTTTAATTGCTTGTATTATCGACTTTTCCTTTGTCTACAATCCTGCCTGATTTCCCAATTGATTCTTTACATGATAATTTCTCTTCACAGCTTGAAGCTGTTCTATATTTGCTGAGCAGAGAACCCGCCCACTGAGGTGACAGAGTCTTATGCCCATGTCTCTTCATGTCACAGAGCTGCTGTGCATCTGGGGCTTACCTGGCTCTCCTGTCCATCATTTCCAAAGCCTCTGCATCTCCCATCTCACATTATGTCCTCCATTGCTCTGCATTCCATCAGCAGACTTTCCTATATTTCTGTCTTCTGTAGCATTCCACAGATTCACTTTTAAATTTGATATATTTGTTTCCCTGGAATTCTAGGGGCCCCTCTTAACATTCTATTTTCCATGCCACTCTGGATGATTAACTCTTAGTCTACAAGTCTTCCTGGTAGGTCTGCCATTCTTCCTGTCTGACTTCTGTAGTCAATGCTGAGTTCAGGTCTGAGTAGTCTACTTTCCGTCTGGATCAGGAGAGATGGAACAATACTGTTTTCTTTAGTCTTCTGATCCGACATTTAATTGGCAAAATAACGTCGGAATTTGTATTCTAATAGTTTCCTCTCTTTGTCCCCAAATCCTTCCGAACCCATTTCTAACTTGAACATGGTTACCCTCTCATTCCTGGGGTCATCACTGACTGCCATTATGGTGCTCCTTATCTTGATGGAAGATATGATTTAGCTTAGTCAACAGTACAAATCAAGAACGACCTTGATCTTTCTCCTGCTAGATTGTCCCTTGGGATTTCAGTTCTCATTACCGTCTTTGAAACAGAACCTTTATATTACTGCATTACTGACCAGACATTAATGTAATTCTCATTACCTTTAGTCACTTATTAGTAAAGTTTACATTACATAATGATTACCAAAGTCATCATGTTCTGATGCTTAAACATGGCATTGAGAATACTATTAATTAATAATTTACTACTAATATTAAAGTGTACCTTAAGACTTTTCGCTCAAGAAGTCTGTTTTTTCACTCAAACACTTCATGTCGGTATTTCACATTGTTTCCTTGATAATTAATTACGAAGAAACATTTACTCCATTTTAAAAATAAAACCCCAATGTCTGTTCATCTGCCCACCCATGGAATAAGGATCTCCCTGGGTGCCTAATTTGTACATCCAATAATTAGGGAAATAGAAAAAGTGACGAGAATTGGGGAATCAAATAACTCAAATCTTGGCAAAAAATAAATATTTCTAACATATTACTGCAAACACATCATGATTCCTAGTCAGGAAAGGGGCACAAAAGATAGTATGATTCTTGATATAAACAAAGGATCTGAACCTCAGATAAATGGTACCTTTGACGCAATTCCTCTCAGAGCACAAGAACTACAGAAGTATCTCCATTCATATAGACCAACCAGAAAAAAAAAAACAAACAACAAAAAAGACATGCCCTTCTATCTTAACTGTGGCAGTGGCACAAGGAACATTTACATAAGTGCTAGGACACAGAGCAAAGCCTGGAGAGGTGTTGTGGTCAAATTGCTCTGTTGCTGCACAGAAAGAACCCAAACAACTAAGGATGGGCATGGTGATGTATCCCTGTAATCCCAGCACTTAGACACAGAGGCAGGAGAATGACAAGTTTGAGTTCAGTCACACACTGTTTCAAAAACAAGTAAAAAAATATGAAACACTAGAGACTGACAACATGCTCTCCAAGGCTTAAGGAATACTGCGGAAGAGGGGGAAGAAAGAATGTAAGAGCCACAGAGAGTAAAGGTGTACACAGAGACTGATTGGTGCATTCAAGACCCCACAAGGGAATGCTGATAACCCCACTGAGAAGGGTCCTCAGTGGAATGGGGGCAGGAGAGAGTCTACCCCAATGAGAATATGACCAATTTCAATGTGGTCATATATTAAAATTCTCAATAAAATTTAAAACATATATTAAACTAAAAATAAAGGATTCTGGCATACCCATTTTCTCTCTCTCTCTCTCTCTATCGTCTCTCTTTTTCATAAATAAATATAAAAAAAATTTGTAACTTTCTATCCATACTTATTCTCTGTAAGATTTGATATCATTGTTTAATACTTTTTTATTTTATATTTTCAATGTGAGTATAACTATAGATAGAAATGTAAAAGATGTTTTTGCATCTAGTAACTTTGCCAAGCTATCTAATTAGCTCCAGGGTTTTCTTTGCAATATTTTACTTTCCTTTCTTATCATAAATTCATGACAGATTTATTTGCCCTATTGTAATTTTATATAGTTATTGTTTATTTCCTTTCTAATTTTAGATAAAATCTTCACCATATTTTAAGAAAAAGGTTACAAGAGTTTAATATGCACTGTCTGACTTTGATGTGCTTCTGCACTTTCACCCCACACATAATGTTAGCTGAAATTGTAGGGGAGGGTGCCTGTTTTTCACTAAAAGAAACTATTTATTTTGTGTTTTTGAGCTGATTCTTGGCTAAGAGTAAGTAAATAGTCAATTTAGGAAAAAAATCTGAGAAAATTAAAAACAAACAACTATGTACAACAAAACATGAGAGAAATATATGTAGAGTAGAAAATAGAGAATAAAAACAATATAATAAAATGGACATATGTGTGACTAAAAGAAACATTGCCGAAATATCCTCAAATACTAGAAAGAGTTTCTGAATTAAAAAAAAAATCAAGAGAGCAAGAGTGAAGACAAGAAACCTGGATAAAATTATCAAGAAAGACATTAAATCCCATTGTGCCGTGTTGAAAATCACACACATTTAGGTTTGCAAATTGTTCCAAAGAGAAACCAAAGGTTTCCAAACAGTTTTGGCAAGCAGTGACTCCCAGCTAACAAAATAGTGCAAGAAAGGAAAATTATAGGGAATTTCACACTTAAAGATTGATAGAAATGTTTCAAATAGAGCCAGGCTACTGGTCCACTTTAGTCTCAGCCCTAAGGAAGCAGAGGTAGGAGGATCTCTGTTAGCTGGAAGCCAACCTGGGACTATAGAGTGAATTCCAGGTCAGCCTGGGCTGAAGTGAAAACAAACAAAAAACAAAACATGCAAAATAAAACAAAACAAAAATTCAAATAGAACATTGTCAAAAGGAATCCACCAAAATTTAAAGATGCATATGAGTTAATGTAATTTATTTTGAGACTATGGAAAAGTTTTAACTTGAAGATATCTACAAGTCTTAATTGCCAAATTAGAATATTAAATCCGAAAGGTATGCATATCTAGATGGTGACAGTATAAGTTGGTAATACCACTTTAAAATTTTGTTAGTTCTTGTCTTGTGAAGTTAATTAGTTTTTACACTTTCCATTGGGGGAACACACGTATAGGTCAAGCTTTCATTGAGAGAATTATAAGATGAATATATCACAGTGGAAATATTATAGTTACCAAGTCTCTTCAGTATTAAATTTATGGCTTTTAATATGCATTAATTAATAAAAAGAAAAATGCACATGTTTATCTTAATGTAAATAAAAATATAATTTGATAAAATTGAATACCTGATGAAATGGAGTGAGACCCCAGGCCCAAAGTCAAATAGACACTGAAAGGTCTGATGAATACAAAGGAAACTTTATTAGGATGACCTTCCAGGGTTGACTCTACTCAGGAGAAAGTTAGCAATCAGTTCTGGATGCTCCGTGATTATAAAGAAAAAAACCATGCCCTTTACTGCATAGAAAGAGCAAGCTTTTCTACAGAAGTGAAAAAGGCAGTTAGTTATTTATCAGTCAGCACCCTACATATTTTGAAAATATTTTTTAGTTCTCAGAAATAATTATCTCTGGGACAAGACCCAGTTTTTGAAACTTACAGTAAATTTAACATAACCACATAGTCAGGACCTGGTCATGGTCTTGTACAGACAAATTGTTTTTCTTACTTAGAGAACAATGATTGGTCTAACTACTTCATTATTGATGCTTTGAATTTCTTTTTGTTTGGCTTTTCAAGGTAGGGTCTCCCTCTAGCCCATGCTGACACGGAATTCACTATGTAGTCTCAGGCTGGCCTCAAATTCACTCCAATCCTCCTACCTCTGCCTCTGGAGTGCTGGGATTAAAGGCATGTCCCACCATGCTCAGCACTGATTGGAAAACTTTGGTAAATATTTTAAAGATGTCAATTTTTTTAATTTTTAAAATATTTTATTTATTCATTTTCAAGCAGAAAGAGAAAGAGAGAGAGAGAGAGAGAGAGAGAGAGAGAGAGAGAGAGAGAGAGAGAGAGAGAGAGAGAGAGAGAGAGAGAGAGAGAGCACACCAGGGCCGGCCACCTCCTTGTGGGTCTGGCTTATGTGGGTCTTGGGGAATTGAACCCGGGGCCTTAGGCACTGGAGGCAAGTGCCTTAACCACTGAGCAATCTCGCCAGCCCACATGTCAGTTTTTAACAATAAAATATATCTGCCAATTACCTATATCACAATACACACTCAAAGCAAAAAATATTAAACATGGTTCTTGATGCCAGATATTTATTATTAGCTTATTTTGCTATTTTTTATCATGAAAGTACAGCCACATTGTTTATGACATGGCCATATTCAGAATGGTAAGTTATTTCAGAATTATTCTTTGCAGTTGAACTTTCTCTTGTCTGAGAGGCCCAGTAATCAAAATACTTTTTTGCCTGGTTCATATTCTTCAAATGACTGTTTATGTCATGTTCTTTGCCAGGTAAAGAAAGTTTGACTCTTTGAAAGATTAGAAGAAGCACATCTCAGCAGAAGACCATGCTTCTAGGAATATAGCATATTTAATGAAAGTAAATTGTTTATGTGACCTCTGCTCTGAGTCTCCAACTCCCCTTAGACTCCAAGGAGCCAATTGTATGGTTTAATTGAGCATAAGTTTAACATAAACAGATATGTCAAAACTTTTATTCAAATTTCTAAACTAGAAGGTATTTTAGCATTGCTAGAAATGTGCCAGATTTCTCTCTAATCAGAAAGATGTGTTAAAATCTCCTCTTTAGGTATAGCAAGCTAAAAACTTAGGATATGCCTTGACAAATACTTATGAGAAAGAACAGTGTTTATTACTGCTTCCTTGCTGACTGGATTTATTATAAAATATTTTCTTGATGTTATGTTTAAATGCCATCTTATATAATAGTTTTAGATGATTCTTCTGTTGCTTGAAACTGTTTACCATTAAAACTCCTTTGAACATCAGAACCCTTAAACAATCAAATGTTTCTAAATGTATCTAAAATGTAAGCAATATTGAGCATGAAGCTTCCCATGGGATATCAAAGATAGTTAAGTATAAACTGTCCAACCGAATGGAGTACCACAACAAAAATTTCTTTGAATCTACAAATTATCTATAAGTGAAGTGTGCTATAACTTGAGAAGTTCTTAAAATCTTGACTACATATGCAAAAAAATATAAATAAGCTTAATATAATGAGTTTGTTTCCAGTGATTTATTAATTCCATATCTAATTTAAGGCTGCAGTTTACGAGCTATTTTCTAGTAATCGAAAATATAGTGCATGAATAGTTTTAGAGTTAAAGAATGTGATTTTAAATATATGAGAGTGTTTGGAGCTGATTGCACAAAGAAATTAGCCCTTATGTAAGATCTGAGATAAGCATATATAAGATTTGCACAAATGCAGTGCAATTTCTCAAAGGAAAGGACATGTCAGCATCTCATTAACTGCATGCAGTCAAGAGAATCATGTTTTATGGAAGTTATACACCTTGTATTCATATAAATGGTAGCAATATACCATTTTGGCTTCACTATACATACATCTAATCCACAATGCAGTGTATGACTTCATTGAAATATGCTCACCAGATTGTATTCAAATTTCATCATCATCATTTACCAAGTTTTATTTCTTACCTTTTCATAAGCTCAAAATATTTTAGGTACTGTGTTAAAGGTAAAAAATTGAAAGCATACTTTGAGAACTAATGGAAAATTTTGAGATTGGATACCCACGGGTAAAATATCTGCTTCTTGTTTCCCCTGGGTATTAAAAGTGGAGATAAGCAGAAATAGGAGTAACAGTACATACATGAGAAATGCATTCTGTAAGTGAATTTAAATAATAAATAAGTGAAGCATATTGATTTTTATGGGCATTTAGGAAGAAACATTTGTAACCATGATCCAGGAAGATTAAGACTAAAAGTGAATTTCATAATAACTGAGGTACTAAGGGATTAGAGGGCCTTGCTTGTCTTCCTTACATAATTGCAATGTCGGTCAAATATTGGACAAGAGAGACATCTGTATCTGTTTTTTAAATGCTTTTGATAATTTTCATACATGCACATATGCACATTTATTATATTTCCTCACACAATCTATTTTTGTCTACTCACCTTTCTCACCTCCACTGAGCCCCTCTTTTCTGATTAGTCCCCTTCTCTTTTGAGATCCTTTCCCACCCCCATCCCCATCTTCATCATCCAGTTTGAAATGTTGATGGGTCCAATGTTGTGCAGACAACAGAAGCCACTGCAAGGCCATTAATACAACACATTTATCACTCATCCACTGGAACAGACAACTTTCTGTATTGATGGATCTTAATGTTATAATCCACAGGGGGTACCATTTCTACTAAGTCAGGGGAGAGAGAGAAGGAGAGAGAGAGGGAGGGAGAGAGGGAGAGAGGGAAGGAGGGAGAGAGAAATAGAGAGAGAGAGAGAGAGAGAGAGAGAGAGAGAGAGAGAGAGAGAGAGAGATTGAATGCTGCATGCTCATATATTTGCCCATGCTGTCAGTGGGATGTGTTCACTCACCTGGGCTTGCTGGAACAGAACATCCCATGGTCTTCTCCATCACCCTTCCGCCATTCTTCTTTGCACTGAAGTCTTTATTGGTCCCTGAGCTAGCGTGCTGGTTTTTTCATGAACTCCAGTGATCCTCAGATCCCTGCTCTCCTATGCGGTTGGGCTTACAGACACATATCTGTTGATGTGGATCCTGGTGATTCTAACTCAAGAGGTCTGTTAGGCTTCTGTAAGCCCCCCTGTATGCACAGGGTGTGCCTTAAACCAGAGAGTTGTCTCACTAAAATACCATCTATTTTTTTAACTATTGACACTGCTGATGCCTTTACTTCATTGATAAATCCTAACATGCCTTTTCCTTTCCATTTCCTGTATGGGGTCAATAAAATAATTCACATCTAGCTTTGTCTGCTCTATAGTTGTTGCCTTCACCTAAATATTAGATAAAAGCACATGTATCTAATTGAGCACCGGCACCAGAGGGCTGCTTCATATGTGGGCTATGCAGCATGGTTTTCTATTACAGTCCAATTTTCTCTACAAATGCTTACTTTGCAAATGTCTTTTTAGTTTTTTGTTATTTGATACAGAACAAGAATATTTATTAAAGGTATATATTGAAACATACATCAATATACAGAATTTTGTTTGTAAATGTCATCATCTGAACATAAAATGGTAATACAAAATGCAATGGTTTTGGAAAAAAAAAATATATATATATATATGCTTTTCCAAGTGCAGGCAGTCAGCCATATTTTGACTGTTAAATATATGCAAGATTGAGCCACAGTTCACTGAATTTTTAAGTTTATGAAAGATACTAACAGATATTTATTTACCTGACCCATCAGAAAATGCTGCATCAGAAACTATTTCAGTTCTAACTTAAGAAGTAATATGATTGCCTTCTAAATTATGTTCAAATAATTATTGATAATATTTTAAAATTTCTTATTCAGTTGTGACTCAGCAATGATTTAATGAATGTATCAGAATAATCTTTATTACATATCATTATGCTTTTTGATCAAAGACGTGTATTAAATAACCATTAACCAATTTCTAATGACCCTATCAATTATAGACTAATTCATTTAGTTATCACCTTGATTATCTATTTATGGAATAAATAAATCAAGATTCCAACCTTAATCAAAATCACACTTGAAAGGCCAATAAAGAAGATATGTTAATTCTGTTCTCCTGGAGCTGTGTGATTTCTGATGAACTCAGCAGAAAGTCACTTCCAATGTCATTTCAATAGAAGTGAACTTCTTTGCCCTGAGCTTAAGTTTGAGACTTTTTTTCAAATATGATCTGTTGTTTAGAATATAAACTTTGAAACAGTCAGATAATAGATAACATTAAATTGATGTCAATTTAATTACTTAAGAGTATAATGGATTATTTAAAAGATTTCAAAAATAAAATTACTGTACAGCATTACAATGATTAATTAAACATATAGTTAATTAATTATATATATTTATTAGGATGTGCACGTGTGGGTTTTTTTTTTGTGTGTGTGTGTGTGCACTCCAGGGTGTCTTGCACTGCAAATGATCTATATGGCATTTTGTGTCGGGTTTATGTGGGAGAAAGGTAGGGTCTTGCTCTAGCAGAGGCTGACCTGGAATTCACTATATAGGCTCAGGCTGGCCTGAAACTCATGGCAATCCTCCTACCTGTGCCTCCTGAGTGATGGGACTAAAAGTGTGTGCCATCATTCCCAGCTTGAACAAAATATCTTCAAATGGTTTAATAACAAAACTAACTAGTGTATTTGGGGGGAAGTACATAATTTCCTACCAATATAGATTAAAAAGTGTAAGCAACTTCTGGTAACTAAAAATATTTCACAAAGTCCAAGAACTACAGTTTTTCTAAAAAAATATGAAAAAGGTAAGCATTAATTCTATTTGAGGGTGAAAAATTGGCTTAATCTTTGTCTTTCTAATTTTTTTACACAGCACAAAATTTTATTCACCATGAAAAATAGCATTGTAATATAATCGGTAGCTATAACATGTTCATAATTATCATGCTATTTCTCACTTTTAAAACATGCACTTGAATTACTTTTTATCTAAATAGACACTTGTAAGAAGTTAATATTCATACGCTGACAGCAGGTTGGAGTACAGTTCACGTTGACATATGGCTATGCCCAGGTTGCAATGAAGTGAAGTGTTAAGTGTGGAAGAGACCAGGATGAATGAGAGCTAAATATCTGGAATGTCTACAACATGCCAGATGTCCTGCAAAACCCAACACCGATGGATCCCTGAGATCAGAAAGCTTTTCACATGCTATACACAGGTTTATGTGTGAAAAGCGTGTCATAAGAGACAACACTAAAACTGAAAACACTTTCTATTCCCTTAGTGTTTCACTGTTGTGTGATTTTATTGCACAACATTCATATTCTTAAAACATAATATGGAAAAAGCAATTGGTATTTTAAATGTTTTAAAGCATTGTGGGAAAGGAGGACATTTTCAGGAAAGGGAAGATTTAATAATATGTTCTGGAACTCATATATGATCAGACATTCACACTATTTTAATACTTTCAAAGTTTTGAACTAATAGAGCAAATCGGACAAAAGTTTTTTAAAAAAAGAACACAATAAATTTATCACATGACACAGTTGGCCTGTGAACATGAACTAAAAGTATAGTGAACACGTGATAACAGTATTGTTCAAAATTCAAGTACAAGTTATTGCAGGGCTTGAGCCATTTGTTAATATATGCAATTTTATACAAATGTTAGAATAATAGAAAACTTTATGAAGGTAATGTGCAATCCTACTATGCTTGACTTGCATGTGTGAAGACTTAGGTTGGATTATTAGTTCCATAGAAAGAGTCATTGAAAACAATGTTCCCTATTTTACCTATAATATATGTGGATTCAGTAATCATGAATCCAGCCAACTGTGCATTAATATTTGAAAAAAATTGCTTCTATACTGCACCTACAGAGATGTGTGCCCATGATTATTAAACAATACAGTAAAATACCAATATATAAACCGTTTACATTGCATAGATATTATAAGATATTCAGAGATCATAAATATATAGGGTGCCATGTGTCAGTTTTCCGCAAGTACTTTGCCAGTGTGTGTAAGGATATGAATCTAAAGGTTGGACTAGCCACCTTAGGGGCCTGAACTTCTATCTGTGGACAGCAATAGATGGCTATTGTAGTAATGTGAGCTGCAATGTGGTTTCTGCTTCATGAGTTAACAAAGCTCCAGGAAATTGTAAAACATATGCTCCAGACTAAATCATATAAAGGCAAATCTCAAGTATCTTAGACACAGCTGAGTGGCATATTCCTGTCCTGACTTTGTTCACTACTCTTGTCCACCTCACTCCTCCGCATTAATCCTCATCGCCCTCATTCTTTTATGAACAAATCCATGAAAACCCAGACCCATTTCCAACCTGCCTATCTTATCCCAGGTAGCTGCTGCTAAGAGGCTCTGTAGATGGAGTTTTTCCTACCTTTCTCAAAGCATACAGATGTTCTAAAATATTGTTCTATCGCAACACAGTCTGACAATGCATATGCTTTGCTAAAACATTACAGGAGTTTTACAAAAGAATTGTGTTCCTACATCCTATTTGTTGCTCCTGCTCCCTGTTGGTTGCTGGAACAAACATCCAAGCAGTCAGAGTTTATGGGAGGCTAACAAAATCCAGGAAAGAAAGGTTCCACCAATGACAGAAGCTTCTTACTTCCATTGATACAGAGAAACAGATTCAGCAAGCAAACACCAACACCAGCAAGCACAAACCTTCAGAGCTCCTACTTCTCTGAACACCGTAGGGCAGGACTCCAGGCTCCTGCCCTGTGACATGCCCCTCAAGCAGGGATCTGTCTGTTAGTGGCTGAAGTTAAAAACTCATTTTTTGTTCTTTTTCAAGGTAGGGTCTCACTTGAGCCCAGGCTGACCTGGAACTCACTTTGTAGGCTCAGCATGGCCTTGAACTCACAGCAATCTGCCTAACTCTGCCTCCTGAGTGCTGGGATTAAAGGTATGCACCACCAAGCCCAGTTTGCAAGTGTAATTTTAGTAGAACACCCGAGTCTATTGGGGTCATACACTCAAACTGTCACATTCAAACTACTACAGTTTTCACATATTTTGGTTTATCTTTGGGTCATTGGAGCCTCTCCCTAGAAGTGCCCCCATTTTCTTTCCACTCCTGTAATTACCATGAAATAAGTCTCCCAGCAATTTTTAAGTCTAATTTTCTCTATTTTCATTATATTAAAACATTCCTTCATTTCTGTATAAATGAATATTTATGCTGAAATGCAAAGTATATCATGAAGTATGCATTGTTTTTATCTATTGCACCCATAAGTGAATTTTTAATGCGTTCTACTTTAAAATTATTATCATTATGCAAATCCTTAAAATACAATCAAAATATACTATTATCCACTTCTATAAGTATCAATTCCATATCCTTGTTTCTATGTAGGTATTATAGCACTGACTCTAGAATCCCTAAATTTATTTACTGTATTTTCTAATTAGTGTCTTCTGTACTTCTTTTTGTCTACTTAGTTGTATGTATTTTGTACATATGCACTCATTTTATCTCCATAAATTCCTCTGAGGATTATTGCATTCACTTTTCTGATAAGAACAATGAGATGTTGAAGGAAAAATACTTTATTCAAGGTCATGTGGGTACCCCATACAGCCATGTTAGTGTAGGCTGACTATCAACTCAAATTCTCAAAGGATAAAGAATGTTTAAGTAGGTGCCTTTGCCAGGTTTCCTCAATGAATATTATTATTTCCCATAGAAAAATTGTAGAGAAACAAGCATTTACTTTAAAAAAATAAAATATTTATAATACCAAAAAAAAAAAGAGAAAAATTGTAGAGAGCTAGCGTTTTCTTCTAGAACACGTAACACCTTTGTTAGCATTGTGGTAGATATTCTCCATGGAATCTACTTAGAAATCAGCTCTATTTCCATCCAGAAAAATTCACATTAATGACTTATGTGTAAGGTATACTTAATATATAGTCATGCAGGGCAGGCACTGAGCCATGAACCAGCTCGGTGATCTAAAAGGCTTATTTTTCTTTGTTTGAGTCGAAGAGCGTTTTCTGTATAAAAAAAGTGAAATGTATCATATCCAGAAAGTTTTCACTTCAATTTCAACTCAGAAGGTCTGCAAGGTGACAGAGTGGTCAACAGCCAGCGTCCAAGCATTAGGTCCTTCAGAAAGGACTTTGCTAGAACCATGCTTGATGCTGAACTTCAAGGGATTCTCAACTGGTTTTCCCAGAATGATTTCTATGTATGCCCTGCTGCAGCTACCTTGTGATATATGTGAGTTACTGACTATTTTTGTACTGAAAGCAGCTTTCTGAGAGCTGGTATTCTAAGTTTAATGTAAAAAAAAATCCAGATTGAAGCAGATTTCTGTCTATGCTCCCTATTTAAGTCAAAGAGCTGGCTTAACTGCCACAGAAAAGAAAAACATTTCTAGATTTAAAAAAATGCTAGATTGGGAGAAAAACATATCTGTTGGAAAGAGCCAAGACACACAGTTTAGCAGAAAACATCTCCACCCAGCAGAGAGCCCAGCTGAGGGTAGCAACCACACAGGAGAGGAGGTGCTGGAAGCTCCTTGTCACATCCTCTGACTGAGGACTCAGATGTTTGGGGCTGAAGGTTCCCATATCCATGGTGAAAGAGTTCCTGTGTGTTTGCAGTGACTCACAGCCCTGTAAGGTAGTTTTATTTGTTTTGTTTTGTTTTTAACCGTTATGTGAATGTCAACAACATGAAGGACATTTTGACTAGCAGTCGGCTGTGACCAAGTGTCTCTGAACAATTATACTGGAATTTAGACCAGCAAAAGGAAGCCATCTTTTTAAGCTCAGACAGCTGAAGAACAGAGAGGAAGCTCACCATAAAGCAGAGAGCTGTACTAATGCTATGAATCCAGGGTTGTTTTTCTTTCATCATGGACTTGATGAGTGGGGTGATTCTTTAGAAATTTTTGAGGTACTCATGAGAATGGAGGAAAAATCATCCAAGAATTGAAAATATAATTCATTACAATGAGAATTCATGTATGGGTGGACCTTTGAATCAGAAAGACACAGCACAGAATCCGGGGTCCTTTATTCAGTGTTTATTTTCAGATCATAGCTGTGTTATGTTACTTTTGTAGGTATCCAGTTTGTCACATGTAAAGTAAGGATAATAGCTTTCATTATGTGCTCATTGAAAATTCTACAGGTGTGACACACAAGACAACACCTAGGAAAAGATGAAGCATTGCCCATTTATTTCTCAGGATATTAACCTATTGAAATCCTTCATTTTGGCTTAGTATACAAGATATTTTAGATAACATGGTATATATTAGAGTAGAAAATTAATCACTGGTCATTGTTTCCTCCTGAAGTATTTCAAAAAACCATTAAAGGCATTTCTCTGTCTTAATTCTTTACCTTATTTTAGCTTAATATCTTAAATGCATGTTCAAAAGAAACACACACATAGCCCAGACTGTACACAATATAAATCTTAGCACATTTCTTTTACTTGGTATCTGTGCATCTAAATATTTTCTTCCTCTGTGTATTCCCTTTGGCTCTCTGTTCTTCTGTTATTATTCATGGCCTGTGTGTGACCCATGGTAGTCTATTTGTGGGTACCTTATATCTCACAGGATGGAGGATCTGAAATAGAAACAAAGAACGTAGTGGTTTGAAGTACCAGGGTGACACATAGGTTGTGGCAAGATGATAAGATCAAGGATATAGCACAGAACTTAGTCATAGGAAGTAGATGGAAATAGATGTGCTTTTTATTTTTTGTAGGAGCAGAGGGGAAGCTACAGATCAATGAACACAAGTAAAAAGCAAAAGTAATTTATGAGAGTTTCCCATCTAAAAAGAAAGTTTTCATGATTTGGTTTTAGTTAGAATTATACAATGTAAGAATTAGAGGATGAAGAGGGCAATTATGGAATTACTTTATGTTGCATATTCTTCTTTGACCAAAAGCATCTTTTAAGTACCAGAGTCCCATTCCTTTTACATAATTATTCTGCAGGAAAAAATGCGCATTATGAGCCCATATTCCACAAATTAGGGATACATATTTTGAATCCCTGTTCATTCTCTTTTCTTTTGTCCTCCAGAACCTCCTTCAGTTTAAAACATTTGATTTTATCCTCAAACTTCTTAGGGTTGTAGCTTTCTGAAAGGTAATTTCCAATACACAACCACTTCTGTTATTCAATTATGTATTCCTGATCAGAACAAAATTAATAGAAACAGGATTAACTTTATTAAATCTTTAATTGTGAATAATCTAATATAATTTTTCTCGCTCTACACAAAGACATTTTATTTTTTGTGACTGAATTGATCAGATAAGGCAGTAAATTGAATTATAATCAAATTGTAATTCTGGAATTTTATGATCAATTTCACAAATGGGCAGCTGCATGATAGAAGGATAAATCTAATGTAAATTGGTGGATTGAAGTCACTGTTGTTTTATTTTAAAATGTCCAAAATTAATGTTTAAGAAATCTTGTGTTACATTTAACCAGTAACCAAATCAATGTTATAAATCAATAATAGACTTCTGCACATCCTTTTGAAAATCAGGTGGATTTTTCATTTAGCCTATGTTTATTTTAATTTTCAAATTCCTTGGACTCAAGAGATTTGTAACCTGCAGTGGGCATATGTGTTAAAGTTATGTGCTTTCTTTTTCTTTTTAGGTGGATCTGCTTGTCCCTACCAAAGTGACTGGCATCATCACGCAAGGAGCAAAAGATTTTGGTCATGTTCAGTTTGTTGGTTCATACAAACTAGCCTACAGCAATGATGGGGAGCACTGGACTGTGTACCATGATGAGAAGCAGAGAAAAGATAAGGTAAGTTATCCAGGCTTTGTGGAATTCAAAGTGGGCATTTTTTTAAGTTCAAGATTTAATTAACATAGTATTCATTAATTATGAAAATAATGACTGCATATACAGTCAAATAAAAAAAAATTAAGAGGGCTTTAGAGATGGTTTAAGGTCTCTTGCTTGCTTTCCAAGACCAAAATCCCAACAAACCCAGTTGGATTCTCCAGTACCCAAATAAAATCGGATGCACAAAGTTGCACATGTGTTTGGAGTTCATTTGCCGTTGTAGGAGGCCCTGGTGGGCACATATTCTCTTTCTGCCTGCCTCTTTTTCTATGTTTCTCTTTCTTTTTTTCTCTCTCTTATAAATAAAATAAAATAAAAATATTTTAAATGTTTTAAAAATAAGAGGTTGAGTACAGTGTATTAAAGTTCAGTCTGTAGAAAAACAAGTTCCTTTCCTGGGAAATATCTTCCCTTGTTATGAGTGATGTAAGATATGGCCATGTTGAGCTTACTTTATCAAATTCATCATATTTTGCAAATACATATTTACATTTAAAATAAATCAGTGGCATTAGGCTAATGTTCACTTAAGGAAAAACATTTAAAAAGTTAAGTACTTTATAGATGTTCCACATTTCCATGATTATGGTAACAATTATTAATTTTAGATATAGACAAATTTTGATTATTGTTCTTCATCATCAAAATAAAAATAAAATTTCTCCATTCATTTTTCTGGAACAAATTTTAATTCATATTTCATGAACTTTTCTTTGACAGTGATCTGTTGTATATAATTAAATATATACAAACACAATAGAGCTCTAAGTACAAAATTTTCAACTTTTTAAAGCTCTTACCATTTTGAACATCTTTTCATTTCAATGTTGGTATCAATTTTAGAGAATAAAATACTAAGGGCTAGCATTACTGCCTAATTCTGACAATGTATTACAATAAAGGACTGATTAGAAGATTTAATTCATTTCTTAGTGGCTTCCTGCAGAGAATCTACCCTAATGGAATCTTCAATGAAAACTCTTAACTGGCGGATTTGGGGAAAATACAGCAAATGCATACATATCTACGGTTTCTGAGTTAACAACTTTCCATGTTACATAGTCCTGTTTACCCTTGATGTTAATTACATTCTGAACCAATGTAGATGCTGAGAATACTTTTTTTTATTAATTTATTAATTTTTTTATTGTCCATAATGAGTTACAACATTTAGTGGGCAAACAATGAGTTGTTATCCCCAATTCCCCTCCCCATTCCGCTGGATAACCTCCTCCATGGGTCGTCTGGATCAGTACTTGTGACAGGGCACCATGGATAGCCTAGTATTCAGCCAGGTTCTCCTGGCCCTAGTATGTTGTTACTGAGGGGTGCCATGCCTCTGGATAGTCTCCCCCACCACGGCTCTCACAATCTTTCCGCCCCCTCCTCCGCATAGTTCCCTGAATCGTGGTGGATGAGTATTAAGGCTGCTTTAAGGTTGTGAGCTTAGGGGTCTTTGTGTCGAAAATCGTTGGTTTCAGTCTCACTGGCTTATCCTGTGTTGATTTAATGGCTGTGGCTGTGGGCCCCTTGTGCATCCCATCATTCTCTGTGGGGTTCCATTTGGATCCTCCACGATATGACTGTGGTAGCTCCCCTCTTGCCCAAATCTCAGGTATTGGCCTACGGTCGGTTGGTAGGGTTAGATGAGCCCCAGCTCTCTCGCTGCATCCTGAAAAATACAAACACAATCTCCATCAGAGAGTGAGATCAGTGTAGGTTAACAAATATACACAATTTTAGATTACCAGGATTCGATTTTTAGTAGCCTCCCTGTCAGTTGGTCCCATAGTGCATCTTGTCTTGGGAGCCTAAAAGTACGGGATCCGGTGCCTATCGCCCTGAATCCCAAGTTCCAGACAAGGGAACCCCCTCACTAAGTGGAAAATTGGCTGAATTGAAAGCTGTTGATTGTCTCCCCCAGGCCCAGGCTCCTCCATTAAACAAGTGCTCCTTCCTTGGTTCGCTGCTCACTCCTATTAGGAGTTGTGGTCAGCCTACTCATAACCACCAATTGTGTTTCCTGTCAGTGGTCTCTGTTTAGTCCAGCTGTCGTTGATCATTTTCCCCTGGCAGCCTGTGCAGTGCCTTCGAGCACTACACTAACTGTCTTCTGGGGGCTGAATACCATTCCGGACGTTGAAGGGTTTCTCAATGCTGATGGATGGCAGTCTGTGGTTTCTTCAGTAACAGGGTTTTGCCTCAGGCCTGGGGAGGGCACTCAGAGCTTTGACAGAATTCTGTCTTGTTGTTGGATTCTCATGAGTCCCTTTGGTCAACAGCTCAGTGAGGGAAGGAACCAGTGGTTGGAACCAGGGGTTGTCAGGCTGGTCTAATTATTCACAGGCTTATACTCTGCCCCCTAATACTCATGGCCCCTCTTGCCAGTCGACGCTCACTACTTTCTCAATAAATTACAGTATGCTCGTAAGGATTTTCTGTTTTTGAACCTAGTATGGTTTACCCTCATGCTTAAGCCATTCCCCTTCCCCCCATCCGTTACCCCTCATTCATAACGTCACACTTCTTTCTACTAGTCTGCATAGAGAAAATGGTTATCCTGGTTAAGTACCACATATGAGGGAGAATATGTGACGTTCTATTCTCTGCTCTTTTATTTAATGTTCAAGCAGAGAAATTGTGACTATTCAGAAACACTCAGCATGAATTGATTATTCCAGTGAGTCACTGGCACAATAGTTCATCCAAACTGTATTGTGAAGAAGGCATCGTTTCAGGGTTTAACTTGCATAGCCACATATATGTGTATTTTAGTAGCTCAGAGCACGCTATATCTCAGAACACACATGTATTACATAAAGTCACAAAAACTGGAATATTCTCATGTCGCATTTTGATTGGGCACCCTTACTCATATTTGAATAATGTATCATGATGTCATATTTTATAGATAGTAGCAATTTAGATTAAATGAATATTCAATATTTTGTAAAACTCAATATGTTTTACGGTCTAAAAAGAAAATTTTCCATAAATTGATTGTAGAAAATGATTTCAATTATTTCCTATGTTTTGTAACAGTACTCCATAGTGATGTATGTTTCCTAAGATAAAGTTTTATGGATTCAGGACATGACTCAGTCAGTAAAGTGCCTGCTACACATTTGGGGACCGAAGTTTGCATCTCCACAACCCACTTAAATGTTTGGCACGTGTGGTGTGTAACCAACCTCAGCAGATGAAAACGGTGATCTTCTATCCCCTGGGCTAGCTGGCTAGCTAGAGTAGATGAGCCAGCAAGTTCTGGATTTAAATGAGAGCAGTTTATCACAAAAATAAGGTGGAAAGGGAACAGGGAGAAATCTGATGTTGTTTTGTCCTCTACAAGTACCCACATGGACGCACACAGACACTGTCCACATGCATACAAACATTCATATGCACATTAATGCACAGCACAGCACACGCACGCACATTGCCTACATGCATGCAGCCATATATAAACACATTAATGAACAACACACATATGCAAATAAACCCAGTAGTTTTTTTAACAACATCGGTTATATAGCCTCCAAATTAATTTTAAGACATAAATGGTGCTTATCAATTTTTATGTAACATTTACTAAAAAAAATACAGCAATGTTAGTGAAATTCTTAAGTAGAGTATTTAGGAAAGAAATACCAGGGAAGTCCAAGGAAGTCAGGCCTGCAATCCCATAACTCAGGAGGCTTAGGAAGGCATTCAGAAGATTTTGAGGTCAGCTTGAACTACAGATGAGATTCTCTAAAAATGGGCAAAGAAAATAAATCATGCAGCATTTGAAATGCTTCTTTTCTCCACTTAAATAAACATAATTTAACAAATAAATATGAGTATGTTTAATTGTTTTGATAGACTAGCCATTTATTAACACACTTAATCTCATTATCTCAGCCTGAAATATATGAAAATCGTTCTGTCAAGTTGCTTGATTATGCTGTTCAAGTTTATGTAGCCTTACAGGGTTTCATCGATGGTTCTATCAGTTGCTGAGAAGAAAGCAGAAATCTACCACCATAATTATGACCTTGTCTATTGTACCTTGCTGTTGTATAACAGCTTTCTTCATATATTTTAATCTCTGTTAAAATATGCATAAACAAGATGTTATTGTCAATTAGACACTTAATAACCAAGCATTTAAACTACTGTATTTGAATATCAATAACATAGGCTTTGTGTTAGTCATTCAGCAATTTACTTTCTATATGTCACATCTTTTCATTCTTTCTCCTTTAGTAAGGCTTTTTTTCAATTAATTGAAAATGTTCTTGATTCCATTTTATTTAATTTGTAAACTTAATAACTGTAATGTGCCATTTTAAAGATTTATTTGTGGTTTATGGTGTTTGTACATTTTAAACTTATGAAACCTATCTTCAAATGAACACAGAGTCCTTGGGAATAATATAAGCATGGGAAAATAGATTGTTAAGTATAAACACATTTATTTCAGAACCATTATTCTTGAGAGAGGTCTTAAAATGTAGCCCTTATTGGGTTGGTACTACGATACACCTGCCTTAACTTTTGGAGGTGTCAGGCTAAACGTGTGCACTACCATTCCTAGCGAAGGTCCATATTTATAATATGAATATGATATTGCAAAATAATATTTACAGTGCAGAAACAGGATCTCAGTAAACAATTCAGAACATTGGGATTGGTAGATCGCTCAACCAGTAAAGGTGCTTGTTTGTAAAACCTAACATCATGGATTTAATTTCCCAGCCTTTAATCTTTAATCTTTTGTAAAGATAGGTTATATATGGGCTAGAGAGAAGGATCAACAGTTAAGGCACTTGTGTGAAAAGCTCGATGGCCCAAGTTAGATTCCCCAGTACCGAGGTAAATTCAGATGTACCAAGTAGCACATACATCTGGAGTTTGTTTGCTGAAGCTCGAGGCCCTGGTGTGTTATTCTCTCTCTCTCTCTCTCTCTCTCTCTCTCTCTCTCTCTCTCTCTCTCTCTCTCTCTCTCTCTCTCTCGTAATAAATAAAATGTTTTGAAAGATAGGTTACATATGATGTATATGTATATATCAATGAAAATGCATGTTTTCATTGGATGTGAAAATAATTACTGGGTATTTCTATTATCACTGTTATTGCTGGATAGTTTACTAATAATTTTATGTAAAGCCTCACAAATGTGCTCTTCCTTTTAGAAAGGAACTTAACATACAATTTGGAAATAGACTTTTCTGAGTTTAAATAAGCAGTCAACCAATTAATTTCTGAAATTATTTACCCAGTAATTTCTATGGTTGTATTTCCAAAAGGAAAAAAAAGTCTAATATAAATAAAACTATAACTATAAGTTTTCATCAAAATAAATAGAATGTACAAATTAATTATTTCATGGCAAACCATATGTCTATAAGATAATGGAAGTATTTACAAACAAAGGATTCTAAGTCGTCTTTTCTGGATTTTTGGCCCTGTTTTGTGGGTTTTTATTGGGGGGGGGGCTTTAAGCTTAATGGATTGCTTTAACAGATTGGTGAAGAGGAAAGTGCAGTGTAGATGCAGACAGAAGATTCTTTTCAGAAAAAGACAACCTTCAATTAACACCTCACAAATAATGTAAATGAAATTCTAATAATATACGAATATCTTTTCTGCCCGTTTCAAAGAAACCTGGCAAAAACTCCATACACATAGAGAAGTGCCTCTGCAGATACAAATGTATACATGTTCCCCATGTATATATGTTCCCATGTATACATATTCCCATGTGGATGTGTTCCCATGTATACATGTTCCCAGGTATATATACATTTAGAAGTCAACTGGGGAAATGGATGCCTTGTTTCTCCACTAAGATCTGATTCAGACAACCCTCTCGTAATATGTGCCAAACTGTCATTTACTTTTGAATCTGCTTTTTTAACAAAATTCTATCTTGTGTAAGTGCACCTATGATGTCCTTCTTACCACAGTCTCTAAATGCTTATATTTCTCATTCCAGTATGCATATTCCAACACATAACTGACTTTTATATTTCTTCAAAACATGGATGCAGCAACACTTTTATTTGAAAATCAAATATTTCTTTGCTCTTATGAAAGTGGCATTTGTTCTATACTCTTGAAGCTGTTTTTTACTCTGTTTCACAGGAAAACTGCAAAACTTGACAGCCACTCAGTATTTCATTTTTTCAGGATAAAAGCCAAAGTAAAACAATAATAAATTTCAGTAGAGTTCATGTATGGAAAAATTAGAAGTGAAAAATGGCTTTCTTTATTCAACATGTTAGTCATAAATGCCATGGTATTTAAACAAATATTTTCACACCCTAGGAACTTTCTCATTTGATGAAAAAAAACTAGTAAATGTTTCATTTCATCATCTTCCATGAAGTTATCTGATTTCTTAAAAGCAAAGGTTTAGTAATAAGAAGCCTTACCCAGATATTTTAATGAAAGTAAATCCTTCTAAAATCTTTATTTTTTCCATGAAGACTTTGTACATACATAAGGATGAATGGCACCTTATCCAAATGAACCTAAACATCTCAGTTACCTCCTATTGGTGAACTATCTCATTCAGTAGCTCAGAAACAAAGTTGTCTGACCATCACATTCATGGGATGCCTAGTGTGTTGGCTCAAGTCTCTAATTTCAGCTTTCAGGAGGTGAGACAGAACAAATTCTACAAGTCCAAGGTCAGCCTAGGCCACATTTTGAATGCCAGGCAAGAAATAGATAACAAGGAAAACTATTAAAATCTATCTCAAAAGAAAAGAAAGAGAGAGAGAGAGAGAGAGAGAGAGAGAGAGAGAGAGAGAGAGAGAGACACTTTGGACCTATCTCAGACGCTGCAGGTAATCCTGGAGTGCTGGTAGAGCCCAGTTTATTAGACTGAAAACAAGTATGGAAAAATTAATTCCTATTGAACTGAAACAAAATAAGTTTTGAAATAAGTAAAGTTTGTTTTAGTCAGAAAGGAACAAATGTATTCTGTGTGGCTTTGCCCCCTAACTAGTGGGTAAAAATCAATAAAAATCAATATCTCAAAACTAGTTCAGATTTTATTAAGCTTCAAACTCCTTTCATTAATATCTGAAATTAACACTAATATCCAAAAATTTTAAATTGAGATTAGGGCTGTAAGTATTTAGGAATATATATCAGGTGGGAGAGACCCTTGAAGGATTAAAAATTCATTCAATCATATATCAGAAAAATTATCTTTCATCCTGTGCCAAACACTGTGTGAGAAAAACCTGAGCATGTCCTAGTGGAGGAAGACTCTCAGAGTTTAAAGAGGATCTTCGGAAAGGTGCACAAATTTTCACTCATCGACATGTTATGAAAAATTAGAATATAATCTATGAAGTGTATTGTCTCATTCTATGAGACAAGGGGAAAATACTCCAAAATTGTCATTCTCCTGACCTCCATAATTTTCCAGCAGAAATCCCTACATGCTGGCTGCTTTACTTTCTCAGAATTCATGCTGGCTACTTTACTTTCTCAGAACTGGTGTGAAAACTAGAATTTGTAGCATGCCCTTCCTCATTCAAATAGCCATCATAATCTTCACAGGAGAATATTCTCAAGTTTAACAGTCATTACAGATACCACAGAGCATATTATGTCTGCTGAAAGGGGTATATTTAAGGAGTTTAAATTAAATGCAAGCATTTGAAGCCCTTCAACTCCAGCTTGTGGTAAAAAAAGAGGTCAACAGAATAGCCAGTAGCCAGACTGTTCATTTGAAGTTGGATTGAAGATGGAATTTGAATGCAAACAATTTTTTTTGAAAGTAAAGACAACCAGAAACTGAAATCCACGAGGACAAATCAGTGAGGAAGATGCTGGGGTGGATATAAGTAAAGGAATTGTTCTTTCAAGGGGAGATGCCACATTGCTGAGCACAGGTTCAAGGACAGTTTATGCTACACTGAGCCATTCGTCTCATCCATGCGGAGTCTTGACATTGTTCTCAAACCAGGCAGAATGGGATAAAAGAGAAGCTGCTTTGCAGAAAGCAATTTCCAAGAACTAAATGACTGTATCTGAAACATTAGATTTCAACGATAGCAAGCACCCCGACATGACGGAGATTCATAGACAGTTATTTTACTTAGTGAGGCATTTGGTGAACGATGCAAATAAAACCAAAGTTAAGGAGACAATAATACAGTTTCAGCCTTGTCTAAAAGTAAGGACTTTGCTGTTTAAATAAACATCCTCGCTGTCAACTGTTTAGAGATTTATCCGCTTTATGCTTTGGTATAATTCAAAGCTTTGACACCTGCTTAGGATAGGTGCTCTGCGAATAAGACAGAATTTTTGAAATTTACATATCCATAAGTATGTAGGTTTTAAAACCTAGCGCACCGTCTGGAAAATGATTTTGCTTTTGTGGAGTTTAAAATTCAGTGATGAGCTGAGGTTGTTTAAGTCTACATTATATCAAATATCCCTGCCAAGAAGTGGATCGTAGGAGATAATCACTGACAGCGTGGCCTCATATTACTTGCAATAAAAATGATACTGAATTACAGATGTTAAAACAGTTCAGTTTCAAGTTAACATGTTCCTTAAGACAGAGAGAAGACAGAAGACAAGGAGAGGCAAAATCTTTAGTGGGAACACAAAATCTACACCTCAATTGGATTGGGACTACTAAAAGGAAATATAATGTGTGTATGGAGAGTCACACCTGAAAGCCCAGCTCTAGGGAGCCTGAGGCAAGTGGACTATAGCTACTTCTGACACAGGTTTGGGGGGCTCATAGTGTGAGAGTTTCAGACAACCTCCATAGAGCCCCTCCCGTGGAGTGGGAGGTGTCTAGCCAGAGCTCAAACCTAGATGCTAAAACTGATTGGTCAGGTGTAGACCAATCAGCTGTCTCTCTGACTTACCTGGTAGAAGTTTTTAAAACTTACCTAAAACAAAGCCCAGTCTCTTCTTCCACATGGCATCCTAGAAGGAGGACTTTCATTTTCCAGGTAAGGCCCCTCACCCCAGGGGTGGCTTAAGATCTCCCCACATGAACTTTGCTTCTCATGATGGGAGCCCTCTGTTATCTTTTCTTTTTCTGCCTTTTTAGCTAGACAGCATGGATTTTGTCTAAAACCTCTCCCACCTGTAGTGGGGGCTGGAGAACTCTGTAACTCCCATTTTCCTTTAAAACAAGTCTCCCTCTATACCTTAACCTCTGGTTGTTTATGATTTTAATTCTTTAACTTTGTAGACAAGAATTAGGGTACGCCTTAAATTTTGAGGTACAATGAATTTTTCCTAGGTATTATCTAAATTCTAATCACTACCTCAGTCCCTAAAATAGGGCCCCATAGGTCTGAGAATCCCAACCTTAGAGTTTTTCTTCAATATAACAAAGAATTAAGAAAACAGACTTGGAGGAATGTAAATTATGAATTACTGAGTTTTTTTAGGAAGAAATTCTGAATACTAAGCTTTATTTATCAGGAATTGGTATCCAAAGGAAAGCTAGAAAGATTCAGACCAGAGAAAGTTTCCCGCTTGTACATCAGGAAGGGGGTTTGAGGGAATGGAGAATTAAGGAAACCAATATCACCAAAAATCCCTGGAGGTTAAACCCATGGAAAGGGCACACAAATGCAAGGCAAACCACAAGAATTCAAGCCACAGGATTTAGAAAAAAACACAAACAAACACTCATGTACACACACACACTCACAAGCCCTTCACCTTCCAACTCAGTTAAAGACTAAGAAATAGAATAATAATAAAGGACTCAGGGATTAAAGAAAGATCAGCATGTTAGTGGAGTGAGAAAGCACTGAGGCAGGGACCCAGGGATTCAGAAGCACAAGTAGGCTAGACAGTTATTATACACGTGGCAGACCCAGAGTTATAGGAAAATCATACATGTAACAGGGAGAAAGCATCTACAAACAAAATACATGTTAAGAAACAAACAGAAAGATGTCTTGGTAAATAAGAGCAAGGCTGGGAAAGGGGAGAGAACAATTTACCCCCTGGTGTTCTGGCTACAAATCACTGATTGGGAGGCCAAAGTGCTAGAGATAGTAATTCCCCTTCCTCACTCCCAGCCAGACTGGGAAAGGAGGAAGAGCAGGCTCAGGAGAGGGTGTTAGAAGAATATCTCCAAAAAGAGTGCTTTCACACATGGAAAGCCCTTTATAATTAATTAGGATGGCCTTTGTTGTCAGACTCATGTGTGCAAGAGAGACACGTGATTGGTCAGTGGAATCCAGGTCCTGACCCAGAACAGGCCAGTTCCCCCCTGGTGTGCTAGACTGGGAAAAATATTGATGAATAAAAAGAAGAAAATATTTTGTGATAAAGTAATCAGAATACTTGTATCTGATAAAGAGCAGAAATTGCATTACTATATTCAGAGAGACAGAAATCAAGATAGCTGATTAACAGCCTGAATGCCTATCTCCTCTCAATGATAAAAATTTAGTTGAGAGACACAATTTAAGTGGAAGTTTATTTAACAAAGCAAAGCACACACTCCAAAGAGAGATTATCTTGGGCTGTCCCAGGGGTAGGAAGTTTGGTGCCCAAACTTCTGCACTGTGGAATTTTAAAAAATCTTACTGAAAATTTCAATATATGAACATATTGCAAATTATTCATATGCCCATTGGGTTATATTCTTATGTACCTATCTCTGGTCATCATTTAACTGGGGGCCCTCCTCCCCTCCTCAGTGGGGTTATCAGTAATCACTATGGTGTCATGAACACAACAGTCAGTCTTTAGGAGGGGGACAATGCCTCAGAGTACAGCTTTCTGTGGCTCTTACATTCTTTTCACCCTTTTCGTCCACAATGTTCCTTGAGCCTTCAAGGGTGTGTGTGCTTGTTTGAATCGAGTGTTCCCAAGAAACTTGTATTCTAAATGCTTGATCCCACCAAAAGCTAATGTTTATCTATTTAATATATTTGAGGGTAAATAAATGCTCAAAAACATCACTTCTAGGGGGCACATATGCCAGCTTTACTACCCACCAACACACTCTCAGCTGCAATATGTTAAGCAATTAAAAGTCTTCCAACACTTTCAAAAAGGCATAATTAGTATGTTTTTCTGTTCATAGTTCATAGTCTAATTGTTTTAATTAAATTCTGGAACATTTGCGACATATCTATATTCTAGGTGAAACTCTAAATCATAAATGTTCCACACCTTATAAAATACCCCATTTGACAGTGATATTCATGAATGCACTTATTTTTTTTATCTAATTAGAAAATATACAAATAATATACACTGTTGTGGTCAGCATTCTGGTTGCTGCGCAGAAAGAACCCAAACAAAAGCGCCTTGGAGAGGAATGGGTTTATTAGGCTTAAGGACTTCAGGGGAGACTCCATCCTGGCAGGGAAAACGATGGTATGAGCAGAGGGGTGGACATCACCTCTGCCTCAGCACTGCAAACAGCGGCAGGAAGGTGTGCCAAACACTGGCAAGGGGAAGCTGGCTTATAACCCCATAAGCCTGCCCCCAACAACACAGCTCTAGAGAGGTTCTAATTCCCAAACTGCCATCAGCTGAGGATTGATTACCCAGAACACATTCATTTGTTTGTGGGGGACACCTGGATCAAACTATGACATATACATTTATAAGGTATCCATTGAATAGAGTGCTCTTGGAGCATAGTATCTCTACTTAGTCCTTTGGGGATCTTTTAAAAGAAGTACACGTTCCTCATCACCATATTATTTCTTATGTAACTGGAAAAGAACGTCAATATTTTAAAAGTCACCTTTTTTTAAAAAAAGTTTGGTGGGAATAGCAGCATTAAAGGGCATACTCCCAGTTTTCCTGAAACTATGAAAATAAAAAACCCAGAAGACTGAACCTAAGACCTAGCTTCATGTTTCCATTAAAGCTAGGAAATAAAATTAATTTTTATAGGTAACTGAAATATTTAAGAAATTCATACTAACTAAAAAAAATTACAAGTAATTCAAAATATTACTTTTTAACATTTTTATTGGCCTAGAATTATACACATTAACACAACAATATGATCAGTATCATAGGTTCTTAGATAAAGCCATTAAATCCATGATGACAGTCCCTCATATGCATTAGTTATTCTCCCCCACCCATGACTCTTACATTCTTTCTGCCCCCTCTTCTGCAAATTTCCTTGAGTCATAGTGGGTGAGTTTAAATTTTTCATAGTTATTAGGTTTTTAAGAGTCTGTAAATTTGTATTTTGGACAATTTTTGGCACCCTTGGTGCCTCTCTCTATTGTCCTTCTCTAGGTTATCTGCCTTGCTGTGGGAATAGCTCTTTCGCTCGTCATCTCACTTGCTTAGAGGTTGTGTTAGGGCTCTAAATGGTGAGTTGGAGGTGAATCGTCTCCTGCTTGGGTGTTCCCCGTCAAATCAGGGCCCTTTGGTGGAGTTTGGTTGTACCAGGTTCTCATTGCTTTCTGAAAAATACAAGCAGAGTCTCCAGCAGAGAGTGACATTATTGTTGATCAATTGAAACAAATATTGCTAGGTTGGTGAGCGTTTGGCGAGTGTAGACTTTCTTAGGACCTATGGTTAGTGATGACTTCCTTCTATTACTTTTATATAGCACAATTGTAGTCTGGATTATTTTCTCCTATTTAGTATTTCTCTGATACCTGTAGCTAATGGCAGTGTTAGAGTTCCTCTAAATATCTAGCATGTTTCAATAGTCAACAGACTGTTAATTTTTTTGAAAACTTTCATAAGTGAACATACTATAATTAGCTTCTTTCAACCCTTCTCCTTGACCCACACTCAAATGAACCTCCTCATCTGTCCAACTCTCCTTTTATAGAGGTCTCTTTCTTTTTTGTTACTCCATCTATCATCCATGGCAAAGTGTTGATGGGTACAATATTGTGCAGGTCTTGTGGGGGTAATGACACCTGACAGTTCCTGTAAGGTCTTGAATGCACCAGTCACTTCATAGCTTAGGAACACTGGAGAGTCAAGACTCTACAAGGAGTTGAGATGTGACAGCTGAGTGACAGCTCAGCACAGCATGAGACATCTCTGCCACACTCACCAAGGCTTAGAAAACATCCCAGAGAAGGTGGCAGAAGGAATGTAAAAGCTTCTTTTTGCAGATGATCGAGGAGACTGAGAATAAGAGGCTGTTGGGAGCTCACGGCGCAGTGAGACATCTCTGACTTTTCCTTCCTCGTCTCTCTCAGGGAATGTAGAGCCAGAGAATGGTGAGGAGGGCTTTAGGACTGGAGGACACTCTCAACTGAAGAAAAGATTCATGGTTCAATTCAGACTAAAGTATTACCCGTTCAGCATATGGCAGGACCCCCTGTGCTCTTGATTCAGATTTGCCATATTAATAGGAGAAAAATTAAAGCATGCCCAGCTGCATAGGAATCAGATAAACATGAACCTTTTAAGTACAATGTTATTATAAATATTTGACGATTTCTCAGATCTTTCAGGTGAACTTCCTGAGAATGCACACAGGGGAATGCTGTCTTTCAGTGCCCATGCACTGAAGTACATGCAGTACAATGCAGGACCTAGATTCCACCTCTCCAATAGCTTCAGGATGACTGTTTCTTTTTCACTAGCAGAATTTTTTTCTAAGTACCCATCTGCATTAGAAGGCCCATGGCTGAATGCTAAAATCACTTCTGTGTTCATACACCTGCATTAAGTCACATCTCACTGAGGTAGAGTGAAACTCTTCAAAGAGATTTGGAATAAGGGTAAGGTCCCTAATGTCAGATGAGAATTACCAAAGACATCAATTTCTTCACTGGCAACATCATTTATGTATCTGCTGTGAAAAGGTAGTGACAGGTTACAAATTGTTCCAATGAAATGAAAATACCTGCAATGATTGAAGAGGAGATTCAAAGGGATGAGCTTTGAGCTTCAGTGGAGAGCCAGGTTGCCCTATACTTTAAAGAAAAGAAGAAAGGCACTTCCATATCTCTGGTATGAGTAAAAAAAAATTAGATAGGTTTCTTTCTCACCACTCCTAGTAATATCTGTTAGAGATATCTTAAAAAGTTGGCTTTTCCCACTCAGCTTTTTCTGTAAGAATATTTCTGACAGTGAAAATCTGAGCGCCAGAAGGCACATAGTTTAAATATACAGTGACAGTTTAGAATGGCATATTTTATGTTTCATAAATCTTTATAGGCAATCTTCCTATGTGATATATTTCCATGAACATTCTTGTTACTTAAGGAGACTTCATTATGAAATAAAAAGTTAAATATGCAGAGGTATCCTACCAAGTGGCTTTTAGGCTGACTGTTCCAAAATGGGGATTTTGGAAGAGAAAAGCTTGCAGTCCAAAGTTTGTTTTGCTTTGATTTTTTTTTCTCTAGGCAATTTTCCAGGATCAACAACATAATAATATGAATTTATTAGTTGTACACTTTGGGTTCTTTTAAGTATGCTATCAGAATAAGTATACTGGCACATGCCTCTCATCCCACTGATCAAGAGACAGGAAAAAAAAAAGATGATTGTGCATTTGAGACCAGTCTGGGCTACATAATGATACCCTGCTCAAAAGGACAGGAAAAGAGAGGAGAGGAGAAAGAGAAAATGAACCTATGGAGTGGGAAGGAATGGAAACCCAAAGAGAAAAGAAATCCATGTGTTTTCCAGCTACTTAAAGCTTAGGCTCTACAAGGCTGTGCAAGAACACCTTTCTCACTAGAGACGGAGATAGCCCCTGGCCTTTGTCATATTTGACTCTCATTTGGTTATTCTATATTTTACAATTCCTGTCAACTAAGGAACTCCACATGAATGCCTGTGACACCTTTGCAGAAGTGGAGAGTTGGATTTTACTGGGGTGAGTTAGGTCTTTCTATGAGAGGAGTTCTTAAAAATACTCATAAAAATGTGTTTTTCCTTGCCTTTCTGAATAGTCTGACTCCAAAGAATCTTTTAAAGAATAAATTTTAGAAAGCAATCACATAGCTCTGTCACAATCAAGAAGTAATAGTCAACCAACCAGCTGTTACATCAATTACACAAAAACTAAGGAGAATATCTGACAATTTGAAAAATAATGAGAGGCCAGAAATACAGAATAGGAATTTTTGGTCAGTTATCACTTAGATCTCTGATCGGTTCATATTTGTTGGAGTGTTTATGTATGTGTGGTGTATATATGCTAATTATACCATTATAATGGAGACCAGGGATCAGTATGGAGTGCCTTCCATGTTATTTGTTTAGATAGAGTTTCTCACTGGAGCTGGAGCTCACTGATTTGGCTACCCAGTAAATAAATACTTTTACCTGAATTGAGAGACTTGCATTTACTAGAAGCCTGTGGCCATCCAGAACACTCTGGTGCAGTACACCACTGTCTAAAGTCAAAGACATGCTATTTTAGTTTTACTTCTATTTTTATTTTTACTTGAGTACAATAAAGAGCCAATTTTAAAGCCCCCAGACACTGCTTGGGAGGAACTGTGAAAGGACTGTTCCCAGAGAATACACATATTTATTTTAGTGGGCTGAAAACATCTCACGCACTGGTGGCCAAATGCAGAACTTGTCCACAAGGAGTTTTATTTTGTTTGTTTGTTTTTCATTTTTTCCACCATTTTTTTCTACCATTGAATCTTTGGAGTTAAATCTCTGAATAGGCTATTTTAAAGCTTCATATAATTTTGTTGAGAAATCTTGAAAGAGAACAAATTTCTGAAACAGGATCTAAATTTTTAAATGGGCTTATGGGAGAAAACATCACTATAAAACAAACTCAGCTAAAAGTTGTTATTGAATATGAACTATCATACAGAATTATGTATATCACCATTCTCTATAGCCTTCAGAAAACCTGACTGCAGTTTATCATGGGATTTCAAATTAATTCTATTTGGACGACCAAAGTAATGCCCCTCAAAGAATTTATAAGCTATTACAGAAATTATAACTAAATACAGGAAAATATAATATTGAATTATTTTATAAACAAAATTTTGGAAAGAACAAGTGACAGTATCTGTTGTGTGATCTTTAGCTAAGGAAACAAGCAATTGTCTGCTCACTTCCGCTACAGCTACAATGATAGAAGAAAGAATGACTCTAAGCAAATCTAGTTTGGTGAAGGTTTGAGTTTAATAATGTGTTCTTATAGGACCATGGTTGTGGTGTTACTAACAGGATCTTAAGAAATTTACAAGTTGCTATACTGTTCAAGAATAAGGAATATATATAGATATATATATTCTTCAGCAACTGTTAACTGTCTAACTGTCTACATATATTCTTAGGGGAGGGGGAGTGTGGAGGCCTCATGAACTTCTCCCCTACTCTGACGGAAAGTTAATGTGCCCAATCTTGTGTGTGTCTCCTGTGGATAATTACAACTTCTAAGAGTCCAAGAGGGTAACTACCACACCATGCCCAGAGAACAGCATTCCACAACACAGTTTGACATAGTCAGTGGGATCATATTCATGATTATAAACATTCTCCACAAATTTAAAAGACAGAAATAGAATCAATAGTAATAGTTTATTGTGTATAATATATATTCAAAACCAAAGATAAATTTCACTCCACTGCTATGTAAAACATATAAAATGAAACGTATAAAATAAAATTTAAAAAACATATAAACTGAAGCCTATAAAATAAAGGAATAGAAATGAAAATAAATTCAATTTAGTTTTGAAGTATAAATAGCTGTTGTAGACTGGTCCATGATTGTCATAGTCAGCCACACGCCGCTGGGATGAATCTTCAAACCAGGCACAATTTGGGGGAGAAAAGTATTTATTGAAACTACAGATTGAGGGGAAATTCCGTAACAGTGAAAGACGCTGGACACTTTCACAGGTCCAAGCAGAGAGAAAAACCTATTACCTACACCACATACACAATAGCAAACAGACAGGAGGGCCAAAGAGAAATTCTTCTCCTTTATATAGTCTTACAACCCTTCCCCAGAATTAATGGCGTCCTGAGTCTCTGGGATTTCCTTCCTGCATGGCCCACACAAGAAAGGATTTTTACTTCCAGCTTCTTTGAGCTTCTTTACATCCTTCCCTCTACTGAGAGGCTGACTTCCTGTAAACATCCCCAGAGACCCACCCAAGATAACTAAAAAGATCAAGTTCACAACAAAACCTAACCATCACAATGACATTGAAGAAATTGTAGGCAAAATGCTTCCTGAAAACTGAATCTCTTTTCCTAATATCAATATCACAATATCAAAGCCAGGAATGGTGGTGCACACCTATAGTCTTAGCACTCAGAAGGTAGAGGTAGGAGGATCACAGTGGGTTTGAGGCCAGCCTGAGATTGCATAGTGAATTCCAGGTCAGCCTGGGCTACAGCGAGACCCTACTTAGAAAAACAAAACAAAAACCATATATAGATAAGGTTTTTGTATATATATTCAAAAAGTTCTCTGTGATGCCTGTATCCTCTAGACACCACTCAATGCCAATTTTAGGATTCGTCAAACTACTCTGGCTTCTGGCATGTTCACAGGTCCTCAAGACCACCCTCAGATTGAAAGATAGGCAAAGATGTTCACCGTCACATTTATGACAGTGGAAGGACACAAATGAAATCCCCACGATGGGGAGCATGTGAGGCAGAGTTAGCACAAGTCTTCGCTGGTCCTCTGCCAGGGTGCTTGGAAAGTGCAAAGTTCTTTCAGCAAACATGCGACGCAGAAATGGTGCCAACCAAGAAGCTCGCCTCAATCTTGGTGTCGAGAGTGTTCATTGAAGCACATTCTTGTGGACTGAGTGTGATTGGCCACATTTATGACTGGAATTAGTTTAGAACCTTCCAGTGGTCAAACTGACCAGGACTCTCAGTAGAAATCAGAGACTATTTGGTAAGGCCCAAGGCTATGACGTCAAGAAAGATACCTGGTGAGATTGGAATTTCCACAGGATTCCATGTGACCTCACAGAAGCTGAAGGCAGAGGCTCTGCACACTCCCATTACACAAAGCTGGACTTGCTGATCCCTGGAACCACATGTTCCTGCAAACACTCTGATTGCATCAGCTTTCATACACCCTAAACTGCTCAAGAAACACCCATTAAAAGAGCATTTTATTTGCCATTTGCTTCAAGAAAACATTCGCAGACCTCACATATTTATTTTCATGCATCTCACTAGCAAAGAGAACAAGATGCTATTTTTGAAGAGATAGAAATAAACTAATTAGCTAATATGTTAGAGCTAGTGTAATACACTCATAGTATATATTCCACACAACCTCCTGAATGCAAACTACGTGCATGGTATTTCCACAAATTGGACCATGTGAACTTACCAATGCCTAGGACTTCAAGGAAAGGCTCATGTATGTATTTTTGTCAACTCCCCTTTGAGACTCCCCTGTGACTGGGACACAGAGTTGTTCTCCTGTTAATGGAATGTTTCAGTTGCAAATTGCCTTACCTCATGTCAACTTTGGAATTTAGTAGTTCTACCCAGGAGGTGGTAGGTCTGAGGCCATTACCACAGCTCTGTTTCTCTCTTTCAATGAGGAATGTGTTACAGCATGGTTGGGATTGCATAGATAGAGAGTAGGCTGAACCCAGATCCCTCATCTCATTCTTCTGCAGACTGGGGACCTGTCTCTTATGATGTGATCCTCCATACACCCTATTTTCCAAAAGAAATTTCCCTATATAAATTAATTCCCTGGAATTACCTGGAATGTAGTTTCCTGTTTCCTTCTGTTGGAAAGTATATGCTTTTGGTTACATTAGTTTTATTTGAGGTCCATTGGTTTAGTGGAATTGATTACAGAGGAAGCCATCAACAACAATACAGGAGCTATTCAATCACTAAATGATTTTTTAAGTGCTGGTAATTTTTCTTTACAAAATTCAATTGCATGAATAATAGTTGGAGTCTATTCTGACTAAAAGAATAAAACTTTGTTGTCAAAATTTTTATTTGCAATCAATAAGAGGTTTCATATATGGAAAGTTTAATTTTGAAAAAAAATCCTATTAATGTGTGCTATTAATATTTATTTTTAAATCTTAAAGTTTTTTTAATTTTTAGAATACTCCAGTGGTCAGCCACATAGAGAATAAGTTAAATTGTAGATTAACCCAAAGTATCTTTCACAATGTGCTTAAGAATAAGAAACAATAAGACCTAACTTCTAAACACTGTTTAAACAGAATCTGATATGTAAACCTTCATTTGTGGATACTAATACTTTGAAATTTTTCATAAGACTTTAAATCATTTACAACCAATGATTAATTTAAGACATAACTAATTATAAACACTGGACTGTACAAAATTCAAGTAATATTGATATTGAGTATGTAAAATGAGTTTAATGATTCTTCAAAAACTAATAAGCAAATGACCTTTAGATCCCCCACAAAAATCAGATTTTAGACTCATTATATATAAATGGTTACTTTATGAGGTAGATACTTAAATCTTAATGTCCACTATATTTATGATATTTTAAATAAGTAAAAAGTTTACTAGAAATAACCATTTTTACAATGCCACAAATTCAATAAAATAAAACAAAATTATTATAAATATAAGTATTAAATTAGATTAACATCCATTTAAAGCAATAAAAAATGGAAAATTGGAGCTTAGCAAAAAGTCTCTGAAAAAGTTCAGAGTTTATTTGACCATAAATCAATCAACTCTAGCATAAAATTTCATACAATAGTTTTAAACCCTTACTGGGCATTGAACAAAATATTATGTCAAGAGTAAAAATGAAATCTATATTCCATCTGTCTACACTATGAACTATATTCTATGTCCAGATAAATGCCACAGTTTATTGTTACCAGTCATTCCTACAAACATACATTAGCCAATCAGATGTACTCAGTATAAAACCTGAAAATCATGTAATGTAAGAAAAATTTTAACCATGAATATTCAGCTTGAAGCATTAAATTTGAGATTTTGAGAAATGTGTGGAGATTCAGTGTTCTCTATCAGCCTTTGCTTTCCCTGATTTAGTAGAAATCAAAGTGGATGTTTAACACACATATTTCTAGGATTCATACAAAATTCATTAAGTTAACCAAAAATACTTTGTCTACCTTGCTTTGCCAGGTAAAATATTAGACTATAATACTTGAGCAGGGTGCCCCAGTGCTGAGGACAAGGAGACTGGACATGCCCTCCATGTTTCCCAGCAAGTACAAGAGGTCCTCAGAAAGGCAGCTAGTCTATGCGCCTGGCTTCAGGCTGGTGTTACTGAGAAGCCTCAAGACTAAAGCTATATTTTCAGTACTTTTAGAATGTGGTTTAGTTGGTTCTAATATATATCATGTCATTTTTCTTGGACATTTGTTTTTAAAAAAATCTACTTTATGAAACCTCACATGTTTTTTACAATGGGCATCAAAATATCTATTGTTTACTTCTGAATTTTGCTAATTCCATTGACTTCAGAAATACTTTCTCCATATGCATTCTAGATCACAAAGAAATAAGTATAACTAATCAGTTAGTGCTCTTTGGATTTTTAGTTCTTTACTGAAATCTGTTTTGACGTATAGAGACCTAAAATAAAATACTTTTTTCCCTGCCTCTCATTCAAGAAGTGGTATAACTATTTGCTTTGAACTGTTATAGATCTTGCAATGACAGATAAGAAATTTAAAGCTCACTCCAAAAATATACATTAAATTCTCCAGCAGGCCTACAAAATTATATTTTAAAATCTATATGAAGTTGTAAGCCTTAAATCTCAGCATATTTTTGAACCCAACACCACATGTAAGGGGACATTGAGAAAGCACAGCATGGGCTTCCTGAGACACTTAATAACAAATCCAAATCCACAGGAGACCCTCCTTGATCACACTACTGCTAGGGATCAAATTCCTATTAAATGAAAACTAATCAGACATGCTGCCAGCTCTCTAGACTTAGCACAGCGCAACATTCTTTTATTCAGCAAACACTCACAAATAAACTGTGGAATATACTTTGTGTCAAATGGAAAACGGATTCTCTCATCTGATGGGAAGGCACTTTAATTTGCCCTCAAGGAAAACAGAAGAGAGATGAATCAGTCTTTTCTATTGTTGCTGTTAATCACTAGCACCCTGTCTACTGCTTGAGAGGGGAAATTCATATTTTCTTGTTAACATAAAACAGTGGACCAGCTTATGCTAGAAGACTGTCTTTGAAAAAAATCTCTTTGATTTCAGAATGGGCAAAAATGTTGGTTGTGTTCTATCACATAGTGATGGACCTTCCTTCCTTTCGTTTTCCTTCTTTCATTCCATAATTTTGCACTTTTTTATTTGTCCCATTGATCTGATCGTCATGGTGTGTGTGTGTGTGTGTGTGTGTGTGTGTGTGTGTGTGTGTGTGTGTGTGCTTCTTGTTTGTTTTGTTTTTGTTTTTCCAGGTAAAGTCTCACTCTAGCCCAGGCTGACTTGGAATTTACGATGTAGTCTCAGGCTGGCTACAGCAATCCTCCTGCCTCAGCCTCGTGAGTGGTGGGAGGAAAGGCATGGGCCACCATGCCTGGCTTATAGTCCATATTTTGATCTCAATACAGAAAGAAAATTATTTTACATTATGAGATGCCTAAAAACATTTAAAAGCAAAACATTAAAGAGATATTTCACTATTTCAGTTGAGAAAAATAAAAAAAGTTTATATAAATTACTTATAAATCGATTTCTCTGTAGAGGTAAGAATGGTAATCCTTTAGATAAAGTCAAAATATTATAGATATCTCAATTTTAACCTAAGTACTTAGTAATTTATCAAGATCCAAATGTATTGATTTATTTTCTGACTCGGGAACTCATCAAAGTTATTCTGAAGATATTGGGACAAAGATAAAAATATATTTCTATTAGTTAAAGAAGGAAGAAATGACATAAAGAATGTGTCAGAATATGACATCAATGGTTATAGAATCATTAGCCGAGGACCTACCCATAGGAGAAATCTGCAACAACATTTAACAGCAAAATTGATGGGTTTGCCTTTAAGATTAATTTTGTTCTCAATGTGAAACGTCAACAAAGGGCACTGATGGAGGCTTAATGCCCCAGCCTGCTTTGCAACCAAAGGCTATGCAGTTAGTTAAGATCAAGTATGTACAGATGGATGTATCCTGTTTTTCTGAACCTTCCTCTGTCCACGTTTTACCAACCCTAACCTCTGCCTCAGGTGGATATGAAGGTCCATGTTCCAGATGATGGCATCTCTGGGTGCCTCCTTGGAAAAGCATAAATTGGAAACCTGATTAATGTCAGCCTGTAGGCAGAAAATGAATATCAGTTACCATAAAAGCACAAGAGACTTGTGGATAACGGTGACGGTGATATTTCTCTCTGTGGACCTACCTAACTGATCAATGCTTGACTTACTTAACTCAAAATTAAACATTGGAAATAAGCATTAAAAAAACAGAAATGTAATACTTATCAAATCTGACGTTTAATTTTTTTTTTAAATTCAGAGGAAAAGAATATAACTGATGTTCTTTGTTCTTTATTAGGTTTTCCAGGGCAATTTTGACAATGACACCCACAGAAAAAATGTCATCGACCCTCCAATCTATGCACGACACATACGAATCCTTCCTTGGTCCTGGTATGGAAGGATCACACTGAGGTCAGAGCTTCTGGGCTGCACAGAAGAGGAATAAAGAAACCTCAAATCCCACAACGCTTTTCGTTATTTCCTTCAAAGTATCTCCATGGAATGAACTGTGCAAAGTCTGATGGAAAATGAATGGTTTTTTTCATGGAAATGTATTCAAATTATGATAGGCCACTGTCTTTTTAGAAGGTCTAAGCCTGGCCTTGTCTAACAATTTTTTTTAATTTTTATTGTTCCACTTTCTTAAGTAACATCACATTAATTGTGACTTATTTTGCTTGTTTTCTGCATTATATTCATTGATTGAAATGTATTAGGCAAAGCTACTAGGGAAGAAACTAATAGTTATCCAAGTAAGAGGTGATAGTTTTTACAGTCACTATCCTTATGAAATAATCCTTATGAAATAAATAGTACAATGTTAGCAATAAGTTTTTTTTTTCTGTAATGAATCTGCATTATCCTGATTGTTTCTTTGTGTCTAACACTGTCAGCATTTATGCCAGAAATTTTAAAAAGGAAACTATAATACTGCAGTATCTATTATGAGAAGTTTCATTATGTTTTCACTATTTCAATCAGCCATTAGGTAACAGATTTTCAGTTTTTGTTTTTGATTCAAGTCTATCTTATTTATATATCCCCAAAAAGTCAGCATTCTTTTTCAACAACTTTTATTATTATATACATGCAACATGCATTTATAGACACTGA
This sequence comes from Zapus hudsonius, assembly GCA_004024765.1. Taxonomy (NCBI): domain Eukaryota; kingdom Metazoa; phylum Chordata; class Mammalia; order Rodentia; family Dipodidae; genus Zapus; species Zapus hudsonius. The sequence goes on from PVHP010000751.1 coordinate 117,091, forward strand.
GGCTGACTAAATATCACTGAATTGATCTATACGTAATATCATTTAATTAGACTCATTTTTTATTTTTGAAGAAAACTATAATTATGTAATTTCTAAGTACTTCATTTATGAAGAATGCCATATAACCCTTTTTTTTAAAGACAAGAACAACAAAATTATCATGCTCTAAATTTACATCTTGACTTTCTTTGAAATAATGGTATTATTCTTTTTTATTTAAAATATTAGTTAGCATATATGAACACAGTGCTGCACAGCTTGGCCGAGCATACTCATTATTTCCTGTGAAATGAACACTGCATTGATATTAGAGAGTGGTGGTGTTTCCCGGGAAAGCACATTGCATAATTATTCATGAGAAGCAAAGCATTTACTAACGACAGTCATAAACCATTTTCGAGATGAAAATTGATTCCTCTTTATTTTGCATCAAAGATCCTAGAAAAATCCACAATTTACCATAACAGTTTGTTATTGATAATGGAGGCTTCATTGGCATGTGCCTCAAGTTAAAGCTCATGTGCCTCCATAAATGTCTCTAACATCTAATTTATAAGCTTTCCAAGTATTTATTTTACAAGGCTTAGACACAGAATTATTGACGTTTTAAATCAAAGTTCTTGGGCAAGAAAGGATGGTATGTGTACGAAATGTTAAGGCCCTGCACAAGACGGCTGTTTTTGTGTTTGTTTCTGTCTGTACTATTTGTGCTGCATCAAAAGATTCACTAGACTGTTACTGTCGTCTGTCCCTGTGTCCGCAGCATTTCTAACTGATGTATATATGGAGTGGTGTTCAGACATAGTAGAGAAAAAGGGAAAGAGAAAGTCAGTAGCATCGACATGTTTCATAAGGGCAGGTTGACTCTTCCTAGGGGGCTCTCTGGTCATCTAGTTTGTCCTTACCTCCTTGCTTTCTGCTTCACATTCTTGTTCCAAACCTCTTGATTTTCAGAATCTGAAATGGTGGCCAGTTTTCTTCATTTTGACCACAAAAAAAACTATGATGTCCTCTATATTATGCTTCTAGGGAACTTTTAAGAATATGAATGTAAGCTATTTAAGTGGCTAAAATTTGAAAATGATATTATTAAAAGAACACACACATACTGTCCAGCCATGGTCCCTTATTTATTTCAGGAATTAATATCACATTCAAATTCTAGGGTTTTTTTCAGATTCTTCATTTGCAACTTAGAAATGATGAAAAATACTTTGTGATGGTTTATTTTTTTTGAACTTTTCATGGATTCATGTGGTATTTTGAGATTTAAAAGTATATTTTACAAAGGATTGTTAAAAATGACATTTGTTACCATTTAGAAAGTCACTGAATGGCTTTTAATTGTTTGTGTGTGTGTGTTTTTTTTATTCTCTGCTTAATGTGCTCTTCACAAAAGCATGCCTAGTGGGATACATATTTGTCAACAGTGGGATCCCTGCACTGGAAATGCATACAGGTAGTTATTGTGAAGAAGTTTTTGTGTCACTTGTCTTGATGACTGTAAAGTAAATCAAATATGTGTCATTTTAATTCTCACTATAAGTAAAATCTCATGAGCAGAAAACACAGTAATACCTAGTCTATACCAAATTAAGTAATTATGCTAATTTTGTAATCTATGGTACTAATTTTTAATATCTCCATTTTATCAATCTTCTCTTAAGAGCATCTCTCATTAGTCACTAGCACCTCTCTTAAGATTGACTTTCTCTTTGAGACTGGCTTCCTCAAGATAAATACAAATTTTAAAGACTTGGGGTACCAATGACTGTATCTTTACTAGTCAACAAATTATAAAATATATCTTTGAATGCTGGCATCTGAAGTGTCAGTAACGACCAAGAGAACTAAGACACATGTAACTTTTGCAAACTTTCAAAATGTGTAATATTCCAATGTTGTTTTATTTCTTTGTATATATAGTTAAATCATGTAGGATGTTGTAAAATCAGTATGACCTTGTCTAGTCTTCAAACTTAAAATAAACTTTTGAAAATCTGTGATACTTTTGAAGCAGTTGTAATTAAACACATTTGTAAAAATACACAAAATGTCTTTGAATGGCCACTACTCATGACCACCTGCTTGGTTAAATTTTTATGCTTGCAGAATAATTAAAAATAGAATAGCCTTCAAATATTATTGATATAAGCAATCTGGTTATTTCCAAATAATTCAAATGCATGCACCCCTCATGCTTGTTTATTTGTAGAAATTTTACAAAAATATTCATAGTGTCGTTATTTTCTCTCTCGTCTATTTGCAGTAATGTGTTCCATTGTTAATCAGGTGATATCTATTGTTTCTTTTTTTTCTTTAGGTTTATGATGCTCAGGAGGGTAGTGAAGTAAACCATCTAGTACTAAGCAATAACAAGGCACCAATAAAATATTTTGCATTCAAATTCAACTATTGTTAAATAAAAGGCATAACACTTAGTTTCTTTTAATAAATGTTTTCATCTCTCTGAAAGTCACTAACAAATAATTAAGAATGTAGAATTTTCATGTCTCTTACTTTTTTTAGAATTTGAAAAATAAGGGAAAACTGTGATATTGAAAATTGGCTGCTTCTCCCATCATCGATCACCAAGTAAAGAAGAACCTACAACCTTCTGGTAGCTTTCAGCACCAACCTCTGAGTTTAGATATTTCTACATGCTGCCATTTAATTATAAATGCAATTATTATGTTGTACTGTTTGCATCATGTTTGCAAAACCTTAAATACGTGTAACTATGCTTTTATTAAATGAAAGTAAATATCAAAAATTATTTTCTATAAGGCTAATAGTGAGTCATGATATCTGTTCCAGGTAAAGTTTCACTGTGACAGGATAATAATTATTGAAAAGTAAATTGTTAATTCTGAGGGGTTCCTTTTTATGAAACTGATGATTCATGATGAAAAATAATAGAATTATTTAGAATTCCAGTGAAAAAAGCCTGCCAAGTTGAAACTTATTCTTGAAATATTTTAGGAATAATAGCATGAATGGAAAATATCCTATTACCCCAAAGTTTTATTTAAGTGTCCCCAGCAATGATTTTATATAATGTTAGTAAGTAGAGGTGTTTTTTTAAATTAAGTACAAAAGTAAAAATTTCACTGCCAAAATGTGATGATTTTCACCTCTTATTATTAAGGCAACTCTTCACAAAATTAATAATCAAGGTTGTTTACTACTTATTTCTGCAAAATATTTCTTTTGGCATTGTGATGCAAAAGAACCCTTTTAACTAAAAGGGAAAAGTGGAGAATTAAACCGTTTTTGCCAGTGGATCAATATCTCAACAACCCTGAATTAATATGTACGTCCATTAAATGGTACAATGCCCAAAGTGTCTAGAGCAAGTAGCAAATTTCTATTGATTTTGAAAGGAAACATGGACTTTCTTGATTCCATTGTATTACATACTTATAATTCATATTGGATATTTCAGCTTTTACCACCAAATAAAGTGTTTCCCACAGTAAGCAAGGGACACTTCCACAAAGACATTTCTATTACATAAATTTGGTGGCAGTAAGGAGAAAACGTGTTTGCAAAAGGTACCACATTTATTTTTATTTAGTTTCCTTTTATTGTAACTTGGCAAAAGCCGAACCATTAGAAAGCAGGTCTGCAGTGGAAACATGAACTCCCAGCCTCAGCCAGGGTCCCCATATCCTGTGGATAAGCATAGCATGTGATGACAGCTTCTGATGTCATTTTATTTTAATATCTTCAAAGCCATGAGTCACACACACTGTCCAGTGTCTGGAAGAAATCTCATAGCGTCATCCTTCCTATGCCATTACAAAACATATGCAAATAGTGATAATTAATTACAGTGTAAGCTGAGCCAGTGGCCATCTGTAAGCAAGAAGTAGCAGTGTGACTGTAAGCGCGTTCCAGGCATTTCCTGTGGCCAATATCAAAACAGCCTTATGGCGGTTGACATACAGTTCAGGCTAAAGCACTTTTGAGAACTGGCAATCAGTTGATTGGAGCAGATTATGATCACATGATAAAGAGATCAGAAAAGATTTAGCTGACTTATTAACTGACACATTCAACCTAGATTTACACATAATTAAAAGTTGTTCCACTTTCTGGTGCTAGAGCAGAATTAAAAGGAAAGACTCATTTTAAAATAAAAGGCTTTCTTTTTAGGTAGAGAACCCCAATAGTTCAGGGGCTCAGACAAATAGATATAACACTGTGCTCCTTGAGGCTCATGAGATTTCATGCCTGTCTTGAGAATAGGAAAAAAGAAATTAAAGTGGCAAAGCAGAAGTGGGGGGAATAGTGCCAAGAAGCCTTTCGTAAACAACCTAAGCAGATTTTCTTCCTTGATTTTCTTAGCAATAGCATGTTAAATGAATGTGATTTTATTTTAAAGAAAAGAAATCCTTAAAATTTTAGAAACCTGTTTCAATGGCATAAGCACCTTGATTAGATGCTTGAGATATGAGACAAGACTGAAAGTGTCATATATAAATAAAAGTAACATAATAACTTTCAAATTGTTAATGGAACAAAATGGATAAGGCAAAGCATTTTTTCTTCTTCATTACACACACACCAGGAACAATATAAGAAGGAGGTAGTGGTAAGAGGAGAGAGAAGTGAGTCCATTATGAAAACTATGTTATAAATTATTTTACCTCAATGAAAGTGCTGAGTATATAGATGTTCTTATACACGTTTTTCTAACTCTGGAAAACAAGAATAAAAATTGAAAACCATTACAACACTATCTCTGAACTACTTTCTCCACAGTCTGTGAGCTCTGGGGCTTTTAAATATTGTGTAGCTAGTGTTCCTTTAGAGGAGGAATTTTTCAGTATCATGATGGTGTGGAAGCAAACTGCATTTAGTAAGAACCACACTAAAGGGGTGTATCATCCTGGTTTTAAGAGGTTTTGCTAATAACACATGATACTGAGCATCTTATGTTAATATATTATATATATGTGCATAAATATTAATAAAAAAGTAGAAAAATACTTCAAAATTTGTGATCCTCCCATGATAGCATGTAGTGAGCCAGTCCCATCCATCCTATCATGAGGAGAAAAGGCTACTCCTCTCCAGTGAATGAGATCCTGTCAATAGAAGATTATTGACAAGAGAGAGATTTGGTGTTGGATGAGGATTTTTAAGAGGAATAATAGAGATAGTGAACAGAGAAAATATGAATTTCTTCTATGTGGCAGGCTTTGGCTCTTCTCCCGATGAAGGACACTAAGGATACACCAGGTTCTCCTCAATAGATTTCATTGTTGAGTGCTGGGGACACACATGGCTGAGTATTCACTAGGATCTGGGGGTGGGCTTGTGGCAGGAGTCAAGGATAACAGTGCACGGTTCACCTTCCTATTGGGAGAAAGGATACAGATCTGTGGGCTGGATTGGACATTGAAGAATGTTAAGTGGATTTTTCTCCAAAAACCTGTAGTGTCAAAAACTCATAATCTGCACCCATCCACATCATCCCTCAGCTTCCAATCTTGTATTTTATAAACTCTGTCTATTATTTCTAGTCCTAAGCCTATTCCAATCTAAGGTTAATATCAAACATTTATTCCTCAGAATCAAACCATTATGCTATAGTTTTAGTACTATAAAATATTAAAATATATTTATATTTTCACTGAAGAATTAAGGAAAAGTTACATATTCATAAATAATACAGTGATGAAACTGTTGAGTTAGTCTTAAGGAAACAGTAAGGTTATTCAACTTTTTGGTTTTGTTTGGTAATCATTACTTTAGGAGGGAAAAAAGCAGGTGTCATGTACCAGACACTTTGTAAGACTTGGGAACAATAGCTATAAAAAGGTTGACTTCAGGAGTTCAGTTTAAAGAGGGAGCTAGAGGTAGAGAAGAAAGATAACAGCCAAAATGTGTTAAAACACAAGAAAATGCCTCATGTGCATAGAAGACAGTATATAGGCGCCTACATCAGTCAGAGCTAGCATTAAGAGGAAACATTTGAAAATCCACTGAAATTCTAAAACTTAACCTCCATTCATGCAAAACTCTAGGAAGAATGAATTAACCTGGCCTCTTCGTAAGAGAAGGAGAAATCAAAGAGGTTTGACTTGGCCAAGTTAGGGCTTTGATTTCTACCTAGAGATCTCCTAATCTCAGTTCAATGCTTCTTTTCTTCTTTTAACTCAAAGACCATTGAAACTGTATTTCATTTCATGCTAGCTAGAAATAACACACTCCTGGAAATAACAGAAATGACCTACCTCTAGCCAAGCAGTCATGAATTATTTATCAGACACTGTCTCACAGAGTACTAAATAATTTACCACGTACAGTATTACCTAATACCATATATATAAACTAATTGGTCAATGGGTGAAATGTTATCACAAGAACTTATATATGTGGACTGATAAGTGAAGAAGCTACTGAGTGATATTTATTTTATGGTGCTACTTTTTAAGTGGCCTTAAATTTGCTTAAGATAATAAAGCCCCCAATTAAAAGCACAGTGGAATGATTATCATGATTATCTGATGTGAAAAGCATGAAATCTTGAATGCATCAATGGAAAAAAGGTATACCAATGATCCACCATTCACCATAGTTCAATTTATAATTTTTCAGTATCATGATGGTGTGGAAGCAAAAATCATGGTTTTAAGAGGTTTTGCTAATAACACATGATACTGAACATCTTATGTTAATATTATATATATATATATGTGTGTGTGCATAAATATTAATAAAAAAGTAGAAAAACACTTCAAAATTTGATATCCAACTGATCAGGGATGGGGAGGGGGGAATTCGGGAATTCGGGATAAAAACGCATTGTTTGCCCACTAAATAATGTAACTCATTATGGACAATAAATATATATTCAAAAATAAATAAATAAATAAATAATTTGTGATCCTCCCATGATAGCATGTAGTGAGCCAGTCCCATCCATCCTATCATGAGGAGAAAAGGCTACTCCTCTCCAGTGTCCAAGCATTCCCAGTGATTTCTGCATATAGGAATTCATAATTTCCATGAGATAATGATATTTCAATTTATGATAAGTCTGTCAGGACACACATCCTCCATATATATTTTTAACTAATTTATTTTTAATAATTTGGTGCATTGTATGAGCAAGTCTTGTGGTGGTACCCCCATTTCCCTCTTCCCTGTCCCCAACCCACTGAGAGCTCTTCTCAGTGGGATTGCTGGACTGTTCCATGGGATAGGGGGTTATGAATTATACAAGCAGTATCCAGTTTGTGTGTGTGTGTTTCTGTGTGTGCCTGTGTTTTGTTGTTGATGTTTTTGTCATTGTTGTTAAGGGGGCATTGCCTCTGGATATTCTTTCCCATCATGGCTCTTACAATCTTTCCACTTCTATTCCACATATTTTTTTAAAAATGTGTATTTAAGAAAATACAATCTTGATTCAAGAAATGAGTGGCCAATTAAATGATATATATATATATATATTAAAAAGTATATATAACAATATTAGGCAATGAACTTTCTCGAAATAATCAAGAGTTGTCTTTTTCATTCACTAAAGACTTTTCAATTAGTAGAATTAAACCTTAATCAGTTACTAATAACCCTGTACAACCCAATGTAATTGGTAAATTAAATTTCAATAACTTGATTTGAATAGCCAATTCTCTGTTCTTTATTCATCAGTGACCCAGAATAATGTGAAAGAAACTGAGACAAATGGAATTGAGGGGCTCCCACTTCCAGGATGTGTATGTTGAAATATTTAATTTCCTATGTTATTTACCACCTAATATCTAACTTGGTCCAAGGGTTATACAGCTTAAATGTAAGAATTTTAAGCAAAAAAAAAACTTATCACAGGCATTATATTCTTAATGTAGCTGAATCCATATATTTCACATAAGGCAGAAAAGAACATTGATAGCTACAGTATTTTGATAATTATTTTCTTCTTGCTCTTTCCAATAAATATAAAATGTTCTTCATATTTCATCTATCTTCATTTTGTAAAAAAAAAGTATAATGCTCAATTACATTGTCAAAACTCTGAAACATCAGCTGAATAGTGTATGTTGAATGTATTGAAAAACTCATGCAAGGTCCTTAATGAAACAGTTTGTAAATTAGTGGGCTTGTCAACCAGCAGTAGCTGTATGGTTGATCAATTCTGTAGTTAATCGTGAGTACACGATAATCTAATAAACTTTGATTATATTTATGCACATCCGGCTATTCCAAATTCTTGGTTTGGGCCGTTATTATTTTTTAAAGCAAATTGTCATATAGGTATTTTCATTTCTTTTCAAAGCTATTTTCACAGTAAATAACTATTTGAAACCTGTGTATGACGTTCTCTTTTAAGAAATTTACTATCTACAAATAACACAACAAAGGATTCAGGAAAACATCAGGAATAATATGCCTTGGCAGCTACATGAAGATGAAAAAAGTACCTGAGTCTCAGGACATGAGTTCAAGTCAAATATAGTCTTTATTTTTTAAGTGGGAAAATTTGAAGTACTGAGGGAGAAATGAGCAAAACCAGCCTTTGCGTATCATAAAAGACTCTTTTTCTAATTCACATTATAAATGCTGGAACCAGAGTTCAGCTATTTCAAGTGTTTATCTACTATTTTTATTGAAGACAATGCTCTAGAAAGGAAGATTAGGAATATTTCAGAATGCTTCAGTCATTTTTCTTAATCTGTCCAATAAAATCCTGAGCATAAAAGTCAACATTCCAGTCTTCACTGTCACCAACCCTCTAGTGCTTGGGACCTCACACTGAGCCAATACTAACCATTGAGGTCCTCTCATCCTCTCTTTCATTCTTTCCTTATAAAACGACTTGACTGATTATGCAATATCTAACAGATGATTTATATACCAGGCAGAGAAAGAAAACAAAAATCATATAAACTTTATTCCTTCAATAAATTTCGCATTAGTGGTCTAGTGGTGAGCATAGCTGCTTTTTAAGAAATTTCTTCTGAAGGTTGCTAAGGGTTTGTGGATCCAGACAACCTTCCGCCTTTGCCTAAGCAAACTGGAGTTGTTAATTTTCTGCTAAACAGAGAAAACTCTGATTTCTGGGTCTTAGTGGAACCAGAATAAGAAGCTGATCCCAGTTGCAAAAATTGCAAAAATCGTTGCAATGCACTCACGTTTTTGATCATACCTGGAACCTTTGTTTTATAGCCTTCTATAAGAAAATGTTTATTAATAGTGAAAGATTTAATCAGCCAACTATAAGTGTGTGAGAGGGAGGCAGGCATGTGCAAGGTCCACCATGAAATGGACCAAGGTCAACCCTGCCTTTCTTTGTTTTGAAACAGAATCTCTTTCGCTTTTGTTTTGCCACTGCTGACCTTGGAGCTTGGGATTCTCCTAGTGTCGCCCCCCCATTGCCATAATAAGCATATTAGAATTTAAAAAGTGTGTGCCAGTTTACATCTGTTATGTGGGTACTGAGAATTAAACTAATGTCAAACAAGTTTGCAAGCAAGTGCCTCTAAAAGCTGAGCCATCTTCTCAGCCCCAAGATTTACTTTTTAGTGCTATTTTAAAAACGTGAATGATGGGCTAGAGAGAATTCTCAGTGGTTAAGGCCCTTGCCTTCAAAGCATAAGGACCTGGGTTTGGTTCCCCGGAACCCACATAAATCCAGATGGGTCTGGAATTTGTTTGCAGTGGCAAGAGACCCAAGTGTGCTCATTCTTTCTCTCTCTCTATCTACCTGTCTTTCTTTCTCTCAAATAAATCAATTCAAATATTTTAAGAATAAATGTGACATTTTTCATCAAAGCAGGTTATGTATGTATTTTAATTAAAAAATGATTAAATATCCCAATAAAATTAAGCATTCCTAGCTATGTGCTACTGTGCTATGGCTTAAGAGTGTGAAAAAGTGAATCGATTGAAAATACTGTGATGTTTGGAACTATTTAAAGAAAGAGTTCACTACAACATTGGCCAGACACCTTCTCAAAATTAATCAAACTTGGCAGTAACAAAATCAGTTACTGAAGAAGTAAAAGTATGTAAAACCTAAGTCATCTTGCATTTTGATGATATGTACTTCCACAATCACTTGGGGGAAAAATAAAAGAAAACCAATGGTTTCTTAACACAAATCATACTTTTTTTTCTTTTGAAATATCCTTTGGTATTTCAAAATTTATGCAATGATGTCTAGATAAAAATGTAATTGGCCTGTATCACAAGTTTGAGCCCTGAAACAATAACTGTGACTGAGCTGAAATTTACTTTAATGTCAAAAACATTTATTAGAAGAGATTCATTCCAATGAAGTGATTTCCATATTTTAACTTTTAATAAAAAATATTAATAAATGTGGCAGCTCCATTCATACCTCTGCTACCTTTCTTGTTGACATAGAGTTAACTTTTCAAAGGCTCAAATATTCTAACATTATTCAAAATCCAAAGACACATATAAATTAATATTATAATGAATTCAGCAGACATGTACAGGATCCTGCAGCATCTGTCCACAGTGACAAATTCTCCCT